>PJEM01006545.1:99722-109878 GCA_004023845.1 Helogale parvula | reverse complement strand
CGTTGACCTTGGCTATAACTTTCCACCCCAGCTCTGGGGCTCCACCCGCCCACCTCCCCCCCCTCAGAGGACCTTGCCATGTGGGATTCAAGGCTCACTGGAGTTGAGGGACCCCCTGCGCCTCTGCCCCGGTGGGTATGGTGCTGGCCTGTCCAGAGTGCGGGGGTGCTGGGGCAGGCCTGAGCAAAGTCTCTCGGACACCCCGAGCTCCGACAGCCAACATTGGGTGCCCAGCCCGGAATGGAACGACACAACATGGCCTGACCCTCGATGTCCTGCTGCCACTGCGGGGAAAGGGCCCAGAGCCCAGGCCTGGAGCTGAGGCGCGCACCCCGGGTGGTCAGAGGCAGGAAGGTGGAAGGACCGGGAGCAACGGGGCGGAGTCCCAGAGGTGAGGGAGCGAGCTGGGCTCCCTTCAGCCATAGGCCCAGCGAATCCTCTAGGTGGTGGGGGTGGGGGGATCCCATCCGCTCTACCCGGACGCCTCCCCGCATCCCGGCCACACGGGCGTGCGCGGTTGGCGCGGATCTGTGTCCCCGCTCTGGTCTCTGGGTCTCCTCGGCACACGCCCCCAATGGTCCTCCAGGAAGTGAGGGCGGGCGGGGTCGCAGCCGGAGCGCCACAACCCTCCCGGCGGCTCACGGGACTCCGGGTGGGGACTGCGGGCCCGGACGGGACGGGGCGGTGCTTCCGTGGCCCCGCCCCTCGAAGCCCCGCCCGCCGGGGAAAGTGAGTTGCGTGGGCGCCTCGGCCGGGAGCGCAGAGCCGGGAGCGCAGAGCAGAGCGGCGCGGCGAGCGGCTGGCCCGGGGGTGAGTGCCCCGGCGGGGGCCTGCAGAGCCCGCAGCCCCGTCTGCCACCCTCGCTTCGCCCTGCGCCGGGAAGGGGATCTTGGAACCCCCACCCAGCTGGATCAGTGGACGAGACTCAGGCTGCCGGCCCGCCGGGTGTCAGGCCTTGGCGGGGGCCACAGTGGCGACAAGGAGGAGGAGGGGGAAAGGGAAGAGGAAGAGGAAGAGGAAGATGGGGAGTTAACAGCCACTAACTACTGAGCCCAACTCTGCTGGGCCTGGTGGCGCTCTGGTGGCGCTCAGAGCTTGTTCTGTGACATCTTCCTCAGAGGGTGGGACCCATTCAACAGATGAGGAGATTAAGGCCCATCCGACTAGAAAGAGGCTGAGCTAGAGGCAAGTAGGGTCACTCCAGCTCCAGAGCCTACTGGTCTGGGATAGGAGAGGCCTCAGGCCCTCCCCTCCAGTCCAACTGGTCCTCCCTGGGTCAGGGGCTTAGAGGAGAGCTCTGGTGGGTTTCTGGAGTCAGCCTTAGCCGCAGTCCCTGAGGGACCAGCAGGAAGGGGAATAGAGTGAGGAGAGGGTGCAGCCTGGACCCTGAAGGCCGCGGCACTGAGGAAACTTCATTTGCTCCTTTAAAGGGCCTGGGGTGGCCCCTGGCTTGGGTTGGGGCCAGGGAGGATGGGGGGAAGGGGTGAGCCAGTGGAGTCCTAAAATGTGGGGGAGGGTTCTGACCAGCTCCCCACACACTGAGCCCACCCCAGCTTGGCCCACACAAGGGAATTGCCCAGGGCGAGGCCCTGTGAGTGAAGGGTACAGTGTGGGTCTCCCGTACCTCCTGGGTCCCCAGCCCTGGTTCCCTACAAGCCCCCTGCCTTTCAGGGTGCCCAGGGCAGACAGCGTCCTCCCTGAGCACATACTGTGCGCCGGGACTTCCAGCCCCGCAGCCCCAGGGCCGGGCTCCTGCCTGGCTCGGCCACCTGCTGACCGCCTGCTCCCAGATCTCAACTCTCCGAGTGCCTGGCCCGGTCTGTGACAGGCCCACGGGGTCCTTGGACCCCCAGGATTGCTGTCAGCTTTAAACGGCGTAGTATGGGTGAAGGGATTACTTGGAGACCCTCATTATTTTTGTCATCTCCCTACCCAGGTCCTGTCTTTCCTGGGGTTGGCCAAGTCCCCTTTACCCAAAGAGGAAGTGAAGGTCCAGAGAAGGTGAGAGACTCCCCCAAGGTCACACAGCCAGACACAGTTTGGGCAGGGCTCTGAACCCTGGTCCCTGGCCTTCTGGGGATGGAACCTAGCCCCTCCTGCCACCCCTCCCTATCCAGGGCCCAGTGTTTCGCAGCCTTGGGCTGCCTCTCGGCCTTTTCTCTTCCAGGCTGGGGTCGGGGCTGCATTTCCTAATTAGACTGAAGTAACCCAGGTCCGGGGGAAGCGACCGGCTGGGCTGGCCCCAGACAGAAGGCAGGGCACTGTGGTGCCTGGTGTTCACCCTCTCAGGTGGGGACCTCACTCATGTCTGTCCCCTTCCCCCACGGTTTGAGAGCTAAGGAAACTGAGTCCCACAGAGGGGCAGTGGCTGGCCCTGGGCCCCGAGAGCAGCGGCCACAGGGCTCTGGCCACGCCATTCGGGAAGCGCCCCGCCGGGCCCTTCCTGCCCGCGTCAGTTTCCAGTTTCATTTTGTGGATTTCGACACCTGGAAGCCTGGTCCCGCCCCTGTGTGGACAGCGGCTGCCAACAGCCCGAGCCTCACCGAGCCTCACGGGCATGTCTGCTTCCAGGCCTCTGCCCTCGGGGAGGGGACCCCGCCCCCTTAGCACGCACTCAGACACCTCAGGGAGAGAGCAGGGCCCCAGGCGCCCGTGGGGACAGGCCCAACCTTGGGGCTCGCACCCTGCTGTCGAAGGACAAGGGCTCGGGGCCAGTGAGGGCTGTGGCCTTCAGGAGGCCAGCTGCTGGAGGTGACCCTGGGCTGGGAGCCACGGGGATGATTAGGATCCGAGGTGGGGGCAGGTCACAGAGGAGGGGCGACGGGAGCAGAGGTCAAGTGTGAGAAGAGCCAGGGCCGCCGGCGGTCGGGGTGAGTGTCGGGGACAGGGCAGAGCCCGCTGGGAAAGAGCCGGAATGGGGTTGGACTGTGAGGTCAGCCGGGGTGGGCTCCGCTCCCAGTTACACTTACTTCCTGTGTGACCTCCACACCCCTCTGAGGCTCCCCAGGCCTCAGTCTCCGCGTCTGTCAGATGGGGTTGGTAGCTGAACCTTCCGTGGATTATGTGGACTGTGGTGGACGGAATCCCTGCCTGACGGGGCGCGGCCCGTGGTCCACCGGACTGAGCGCTCGCCCCCTGCCTACCCCGCAGGACCATGGGCTCCATGTTCCGGAGCGAGGAGGTGGCGCTGGTGCAGCTCTTCCTGCCCACCTCCGCCGCCTACACGTGTGTGAGCCAGCTTGGCGAGCTGGGCCTCGTGGAGTTCAGAGACGTGAGTGGGGCCGGACACGCAGCGGGGGGGGGTGGGGCTTGACCTCAGGCGTCCCGGGTGGCACACTGCCCCCCCCCGAGCGGCCCCTGGCTGTGCTTGAATCCCGGCAGCCTCTGCCGTTGATACTCTGCCCCCTGGAAGGCCAGCCTCACCCGTGGCACAGGCCGTCCTGCCTCCCAGACCCTGTCACACCCTCGCCGGAGCACGCAGAGCCTGGTCTGTCTCCAGCTGGGCATCTGGAGGTTCATGGTGTCCTCAGCACCTTGTGGTTGGGGGCGGGGAGGCAGCTGTGGCCTGCAGAGAGCCAAGCCTGGGCCCTTGGGTGGGGACCTCCGCAGCTCCCCCCCAGAAAACTGACCCCTCCGTGCGGCAACCACAGCTCAACGCCTCAGTGAGCGCCTTCCAGAGACGCTTCGTGGGGGATGTTCGACGCTGCGAAGAGTTGGAGAAAACCTTCTGTGAGTTGACCCCAGGCCCACATCCCAGGCAGGCTTCCTGGAGGAGGTGCCAGTCGAGCTTGGCCTGAAAGGAAGAGTCCGGGTGCCCCAGGTGGAAGGCAGAGAAGAGAGGTCCAGGACAGGTCTGAAGAGCCAGGATAGGGCAGCTGGGGTCTGTGGGGGCATCCTTGACAATGGGGCTTGCTTGGAAGAGACCTTGAATACTACATGATGGCCTAGGCATTCATCCAGTGGGTGCTGGGAGCCACCGTGGTTTGTAAGCAGGGGAGGGGCACACACGGACCTTTCTCTGACACGGATGGGGGTGGGCAGAGGCCAGTATCCAGGGTCAGGTGCCCCAAGGAGCAGCACCTTCTTTAACCCAGACAAGAGGGACCCCTGCCCCGGACCCCACTCTGGCAACCCCTCCCGGGAGGAGACTCCGGGATGAGAGGGTAGAGCACATTTAACAGTTTGCTGGGTTGACTGATAGCTTTGAGGGGATCGGGCAGGAGCATAGGGGCCCCTGCCGTGTGAGGGCTGACCTGCCTGGCCCACTGCCGCCGGGGGCACCCAGGGCCTGGGCGGGGGCGTGGCCAGGGGACTGGAGGGGGCCAGCAGCCCGCACAACCTCAGGAGGGGGAGATGGGCCTTCAGGGATTCACGTTTGGCCTAGGGGGTTTCTGGGGGTCTTGGATTCAGTGAATCAATTAGCTGGTGGCCAGCGGAGTCTGGGGCGGCATTTGGGACCCCCTAAGCCATCAGGCAGCCCTCGGCTAACGGTGGCCGGGAGCCGGCGTTGGCCCCGGACGACCTCCGCTGACACCCGTCCTGCCACACCCAGTGTTCCTGCAGGAGGAGGTGCGGCGGGCTGGGCAGGTGCTGTCCCCACCCGAAGGGCAGCTGCCAGCGCCCCCACCCCGGGACCTGCTGCGCATCCAGGAGGAGACGGACCGCCTGGCACAGGAGCTCCGGGACGTGCGGGGCAACCAGCAGTCCCTGCGGGCCCAGCTGCACCAGCTACGGCTCCACGCGGCCGTGCTGGGCCAGGGCCACAGCCCGCCGGTCAGCTCCGGCCCGGGAGGGGGGCCGGGGGGGGCCCGGGAGGGGCCGCGGGTGCCAGACCCCCATCCGGGTGGGGGCTCACGGTGCCCCTCGGCTCCCAGGTGGCAGCCACCCACACAGATGGGCCCTTGGAAAGGAGCCCCCTGCTCCCGCCCCCTGGGGGCCCGCACCAGGACCTGCGGATCAAGTGAGTACGGGGCCCTTCAAGCTTCTCATGAGCCGGAGGCCCTGACCAACTCCTTCAACTCCTTGTGCAGTGCTCTCCTCGCCCACCCTGATTGCCCGCGCCCCCCCAACCCTCCCCCCCACCTCCTCCTCCTGGGCCAGAACACCATGGGTGGTGACTGTCCTGGACTGGGCTCGGCGGGGGGGACCTGGGCCGGGCGAGGCAGGGGACGCCGGAGCCCAGCCCCGCCGGCCGGCAGCTTTGTGGCAGGTGCGGTGGAGCGGTCCAAGGCCGCCGCCCTGGAGCGCCTGCTCTGGAGGGCCTGCCGCGGCTTCCTCATCGCCAGCTTCCAGGAGATGGAGCAGCAGCTGGAAGACCCGGTGACGGTGAGGAGGGCGGTCACCCGGCTGGGGGCGCACCCCGGGCGGAGCCGGGCCCGCGGGTGACGTGGGTACCGCTCCTGCAGGGCGAGCCCGTTACGTGGATGACCTTCGTCATCTCCTACTGGGGCGAGCAGATTGGGCAGAAGATCCGCAAGATCACGGACTGGTGAGCCCTGTGGGGGGCCGCCCCGGTGCCCGGGCCGCTGCATGTCACCACCCTGTCCCCCGCTCTGCCCCTGTGGCCGCCCTGGCCTCACCTCGCGTCGCCCCTCCCTCCCCCCCACCAGCTTCCACTGCGCCGTCTTCCCGTACGCGGAGCACGAGGAGGGCCGCCTGGGGGCCCTGCAGCAGCTGCAGCAGCAGAGCCACGAGCTGCAGGAGGTGGGCACCGGGGGCCGGGCTGGACGCCCCGCCTGCCGCACCCCTGCCGGTCCTAACCGCCCCCCCCCGCCCCCACTCTGGCCTCAGGTCCTGGGGGAGACGGAGCGCTTCCTGAGCCAGGTGCTGGCCCGGGTGCAGCGGCTGCTGCCGCCCTGGCAGGTGCAGGTCCGCAAGATGAAGGCCGTGTACTTGGCCCTCAACCAGTGCAGCGTGAGCGCCACGCACAAGTGCCTCATCGCCGAGGGCTGGTGCGCCGTACGTGACCTGCCCACCGTGCAGCAGGCGCTGCAGGACAGCTCGGTGAGTGTGGCGGGGTGTCCCACGCCCCCCTCGGCCCGGCAGGTGCCTGTTCCCAATGCCAGGCCTTTGCCAGGGCTCCCCTTCCTCCAGGGAGTCCGCTCTGAGGCCTGGGCCCAGCATGCCCTCCCCTGCCTGAGGTCGTGGAAGCCCTGGGATGGGCCAGAGCTCGACGGGCACTGGCCCGGTGATCTGGGGCCACTGGGGGGAGCCTCAGGCTACTCATCCGTGAAATGGGTGTGATGGCCGTCTGCCGGGGCCTGGTCGGCTCTCACATGTGGCGAGGGGGCTCCCTGTCCTGGGTCCCCTCCTCCCAGGCTCTCCCGGAATCGGGGGAGGGGGTGCTTGGCCATCCTGTTCCACGGAGTGTGGAGAATCGGTCCTGAAGGTCCCCGCCCTCCGTCTCATCCCTCTGTCTGTCCATCGGGTGCCCCAGAGCGAGGCAGGGGTGAGTGCCGTGGTTCACCGCATCCCCTGCCGGGAAGTGCCCCCCACGCTCATCCGCACGAACCGCTTCACGGCCAGCTTCCAGGGGATCGTGGACGCCTATGGCGTGGGCCGCTACCAGGAGGTCAATCCCGGTGAGCCCCGGAGCCCTGGGTCTCCACACTGGGCCCAGCCTGCCCCAGCACGCCGGGGGGCGGGGCGGCACCAGGGGAGCTCTGTGTTCATCCCAAGCGCCCCCCGCAGCGCCCCAGCCAGGCTTACAGGGGGTCCTGCCCCCGCGGTGTGTGAACAGGCTTGGCTGTAGAAATAGCTCAGGTTCGAGGTCTGACTCACGTGACTTGGCACATTTCTTAGTGTGTCTGAGCTTCAGTTTCCACATCTGTAAAATGGGACTCATAGTCTGGCCTTCAGAGCAATGCAGGGCAGGTTGCCTGCCACCAGACCCTAGACCAGCCGCCCAGAGGCCAGCCAGCCAGCCTTCGGATGTGCTCTTCGGCCGCACCGAGTTTGTAAGAAATTGGAATTGGGTGCTGCTGGGCTCTCCCAGGGGCACACCTGAGATGGGGACTCTGGGCTCCTGGGAGAGAACAGTCAGGGACTGCAGGGCGTGTGAGGGAGCAGGCAGAGGCGGGGCAGGAGGGTGCGGGAGGGGCCACAGGGGGCGGGCTCTCCTCCCTCCCCAGCCCCCTCCGCAGCCCTGCGGCCTGGGGCACCTGGTCTGTCGTCTGCCAAGCTCCCCTCTCCAGACACAGCTCTCTCTGCAGCAAAGCCAGTGGCCCCGCGGCTCCCGTGTCACTGGGGGCGGGGACCACGGTGGGTCTCAGAGCCCAAAGAGTGGGTGTAGGAGGTGAACCGTGGCGGAGCCCATTTTTGGAGACTTAGCGATTGGCCAAGGAAGGGTCCTGGCCCAGCCAGGGGTCTAGAGGCAGGATGCCAGGCCCCCCAAGGTGGTACGGGCGGACCTGAGGATGTGTCCCACAGGGTTGGCAGCCTGGAGCTGACCCGGGGCCCCCTCCCCCCTCACGTGCCCGTAGCTCCTCCATGTTGGCAGACTGGTTAGAGCCCGGTCACCGCACAGCCTGGCAGTCGTCTGCCGCTGGCTCTCAGGGCAGGAACTTCGGGGAGACATTAGTCCACTGGGGCTGGTGCCACAGAGCACCCCAGGTGGGGGAGGGGCTCAAACCGTAGGTCCGTCTCGTCTCCCAGCCCGGAGGCTGCAAGTCTGAGGTCTGCATGTCAGCAGGCGGCTGCCTTCTGAGGGAGACTCCGTTCCAGACAGATTTCTGTTCTTGGCTTGGAGACGGCGCCTTCACGTTTAAGTGGCCCTCTCCCACGGGGTGTGTCTGTGTCCCATCCCCCCTTTTCTAAGTTTATATATATATATATATAATTTATATATATATAAGTTTATATACATAATTTATTGCATATATTTAATTTTTTAAAACACTTATTCAGTTTTGAGAGACAAAGAGAGGCAGAGCATGAGCAGGGGAGGGGCAGAGAGGGACGCACCGAATCCCAAGCAGGCTCCAGGCTCCGAGCTGTCAGCACAGAGCCCAACGCAGAGCTCGAACTCACAGACTGCAAGGTCATGACCTGAGCCGAAGTTGGACGCTCAACCGACTGAGCCCCCCAGGAGCCCCATATTTATATATTTTGAAAGAGAGAAAGCGTGAGCACGAGCAGAGGCGGGGCAGAGGGAGAGACAGGGGGAGAGAGAGAGAGGATCCCACGCAGACTCCATGGTGTCAGCACAGATCCGGACGCAGGGCTGCGACTCCTACACCGTGAGCTCATGACTTGAGCCGGAAGCCAGAGTCGGACACTTAGCCGACTGAGCCACCCATGTTCCCCCAAATTTCCCTTTCGGTCAGGACACCGTTCTTAGTAGGGTAGGGTCCAATCTAATCATCTCCTTTTCGCTTGATTACGTCTGTAAAGATCCTACCTTCAAATTAAGGTCACTTTCTGAGGTATTGGGGGTCAGGACTTGAACGTATCTTTTTGGAAGGGACACAACTCAGCTCCTAACAGGAATGTGCGTTGAGGTCCTTGTAATGCCATTTCCCTGAAGGGAAAGCTGGACCTCAGAGGTCAGGTGAGCAGCTGGACCTTCTGGAACTTGCCGTGTGCCAGTCAGGCTGCCACTGGGCTCTGTTCTTTCTGAGCATCTGCTTACAGCTCTTTTAACAACAACAGCAGGACCTAGTTTAGCTCTACGAAGCAGCAGTATTGAAATCTCCAGTTTACAGATGCGGAAACAGACGTTCAGAGAGGTCAAGTCACTAGCCCGCGGTCACCCAGCTCGGGCTCTGGAATGCGGACACACGGTCCGGTGCCCTGCCTCGCCAACACCCTGCCCACGTTTCCGGAGGTCCCGGAGCCTGGGCGCGGGCCCTGTCCCTGGGGGTCCTAGCTGACCCTGGCTGACCCCCGGCCCCTCTGCCCGCAGCCCCCTACACCATCATCACCTTCCCCTTCCTCTTTGCCGTCATGTTCGGCGACGTGGGCCACGGGCTACTCATGTTCCTCTTCGCCTTGGCCATGGTGCTCGCGGAGAACCGGCCGGCCGTGAAGTCAGCACAGAACGAGGTGAGGGCCAGCCCGGGGGCTGGGTGGGGTGGGGTGCCGGGCTGTCACTCACACCCCCCCCGCCCCCCGCCACCCCCGTCCCCAGATCTGGCAGACCTTCTTCAGTGGCCGCTACCTGCTCCTGCTCATGGGCCTGTTCTCCGTCTACACCGGCTTCATCTACAATGAGTGCTTCAGCCGTGCCACCACCATCTTCCCCTCTGGCTGGAGCGTGGCGGCCATGGCCACCCAGTCGGACTGGAGGTGAGGCCCGGCCGCGGCCCCGCAGCCCCCCATGACCCCTGCAGCCCTGCCTGCCGGCCCTGACCACCCTGCACTGTTGTCACAGTGATGAGTTCCTGGCCCAGCACCCGATGCTCACCCTGGATCCCAACGTCACCGGTGTCTTCCTGGGACCCTACCCTTTTGGCATTGACCCCGTGAGTCCCAGCCGCTTGCCACGAAGGGGTGCAGGCAGGTGGGAGGGCCAAGCCGGGGCTCCTCCGCTAACCCTGACCCAACCTTGACCCTGACATTAACCCTAACCCCGTTCAGCCATGCTCGCTGAGCCCCTCCCGAGTGCCCGGCCTGGCGCTGGGTGTGGGAGGTGCGGGGGGCCAGAGGGACGAGGGGCCCACCTTGCTCCGGAAAGTGGAGAAGCGTGTGGGAGGAAGGGCAGCCCTCGCCTTGTTCTTGGCCTGCTGCGCTGGGCGCTGTTCTGTGCCTTGATGCGCCCGTGAGGTCCGCGGTGGCAGGGGTCCCCTATTCCAGAGGAGGAAGCAGAGGCACCGGAGTCCCGGGCTCAGTGTCCCCGCGCTAGGAAGAGCTGGGCTTTGGGCCCGGTTTCCCCCCCTGCTGGCCCACAGCGGGAAGGTGGGGGCAGGTGGGCTGCGAGCGGCTCGGGCGGGGACCCCCCTGCGTGATCCTCAGCCCTCCTGCCCCCCCAGATCTGGAGCCTGGCCGTCAACCACCTGAGCTTCCTCAACTCCTTCAAGATGAAGATGTCCGTCATCCTAGGGGTCACCCACATGACCTTCGGGGTGGTCCTGGGAGTCTTCAACCACGTGTGAGCGCCTGGGCTCCGGGGGGGGGGGGGGGGGGGGGGGGGGGGGGGGGGGGGGGGGGGGGGGGGGGG
>PJEM01006545.1:44807-99622 GCA_004023845.1 Helogale parvula | reverse complement strand
TCAGCATGTTCCTCTTCTCCCGCAGCCCCACCAACCGGGCGCTCTTCCGCGGGCAGGTCCGCCCCGGGGCACAGGGGGCCGAGGGAGGCCGTGGAGCAGCCCCTGGGGCTGGAAGCTTCTCCCCTCCAAGGACTCCTTACAGAGAGCCTCAGCCCTGCTTAGGGTGGCCTGGGGGAGGGGCCCGCAGGCTCGCGGGGGCCACCTGACTGACCCCCTCCCCGCACCCCCCCCGCAGGAAGCGGTGCAGTCTGCCCTGGTGGTCCTGGCCCTCGTCATGGTGCCCGTCCTGCTGCTCGGCACGCCGCTGTTCCTGCGCTGGCGGCACCGGGGCCGCTCGCAGAGGAAGCCCGCCGGCCGCCAGCCGGTAGAGGCCGGAGGGTGGCGTGAGGGCGGGCGGGAGGTCTGACCCCCACCCCGGCCTCGTCTCGGCCTCCACGGGGCTGTGAGTGGGCGGCGGCGTGGGCCCCGCTGATGCCACCCGCTCCCCACCCGCAGGAGGAGGACAAGACCGGGATGCTTGACTCCTCGGACGCCTCCGTGGCCGGCTGGGGCTCTGACGAGGAGAAAGCGGGGTGCCCAGAGGACGGGGAGGGGGCCGAGGTGGGTGTGGCCTCCCCGGGTGTGTGTGGGGGGGTGCTGGCCGCCGCCCGGCCAGCCCCTCATGGCCGCCCGCCCTCCAGTTTGTCCTGTCCGAGGTGCTCATGCACCAGGCCATCCACACCATCGAGTTCTGCCTGGGCTGCATCTCCAACACGGCCTCTTACCTGCGCCTCTGGGCCCTGAGCTTGGCCCATGCCCGTGAGTGACCTGGGCGCAGTGGGGTGGGATTCTGGCTGGGTGGCCTGGGCGGGTCGCTTCTCCGGGCCTCGGTGCCCACTCTGTAAAGTGAGGGTGTTGGAGGAGACGTCCCCCCCAACACCAGCTCCACAGGAAGGCGGGCTGCGGGCCGCCGCAGGGGCTGGCGGACACCCCCTCGGCCCCGGCCTCCACCGCCGCCTCCCTGACCCCCCAGAGCTGTCGGAGGTCCTGTGGGCCATGGTGATGCGCTCGGGCCTGGGCCTGGGCCGCAAGCTGGGCGTGGCAGCCGTGGCGCTGGTCCCCGTCTTCGCCGCCTTCGCCGTGCTGACCGTGGCTATCCTGCTGGTGATGGAGGGGCTCTCGGCCTTCCTGCACGCGCTGCGGCTGCACTGGTGAGCGGCCGGGCCGGCGGGGGAGGGGGGGGCAGCACGGGGCGGGGCCTTCCCCTCACCGACGCGCCCCTGCTCACCCCCAGGGTGGAGTTCCAGAACAAGTTCTACACGGGCACTGGCTACAAGCTGAGTCCCTTCACCTTCGCTTCGGAGGAGGGCTAGCGCCCGCCGAGGCCACACCCCAGTCCCCACCCTTAGCTCCGGCGACAGGAAATAAAGCTGAAGGCCTGGGAACCGCTCGTCGGGCCTGTCTGTGGTCCTGTCTGCGGCGCCGGCGCGGGGGCAGCAGGGCCGGGCGCTGGGCCTGGGCTGCTCCCACCCCACGGGCCTCCTGGTGGTGTGGGCTCGTACCCTGCTTTACGCTCGTCTCCCTCAGCCCTCCTCTGCAGCGGAGGTGGGTGCAGGGTGCGGCGGGGTGGGAGGCCCTGGGGTGGGATGTGGGGCCTTGAGAAGTTGGGGAGAGGCCCCATGGCACGTCTGCAGTGATCCCAGAGCCTCGGGGTGAAATGGGGGCAGAACTAGGACCGAGGAGAGATGTTTCTAGCACATTCTAGTTCAGAATGAATGTCTTCCCAGGCTAAGCTGGCGGGGAGTGAGCTCCTCATCCTTGGGGATGTGCAAACTGGCTGTAAGAGAATGTTCGGGATCCTCTGGCATGAAGGGTGGTGTCGGGCACAGATGGGCCAGTATTTCCGCCCGTGCCCTGGTGCCAGCCCCACCCCGGCACCCATGACGGTCTGGAGCGAGGAGCAGCCTGGGACGGCGGAGCCTGAGCGAGCTCTCCACTCGGCCGTGCTCACACACACACGCACACACACACACAGACTCCACGTGGGGCAGCGCTCACACACGCACACACACACACACAGACTCCACGTGGGGCAGTGCTCTCACACAGACACAGACACACAGACACACACACACACGCATCCTGCGGAGCGGGGTGGCGGCTGTCCCGGGCCCTGAGGATGAGGCGGAACTGGCCTCCAGGCCCCGCCCTCCTTCAGGGGGGGCTGCGGTCCCTCCCTTGCCTCCCTGGGTGACCGGTCCTGCTGCCCCGAGGCTGGTGGGCGGATGATGGCACTTGGCCCTTGGCGAGTCTCTCTGGCCTGGGTCCCAGCACCGGCTGGGAGGCAGCGCCTGTGCTCCTCAGAGGCCCTGCTCCCTCGGGCTGCAGAGCTGCAAGGTGGCTCTTCCGGCACGAAGCCCTGGGAACAAAGGCCGCTTTGAGCCCAGCCATGCCCTGGGCACAGCAAGCGGAGTGGCCTGGCTCCCATCTGGCCAGCTGCTGGGAGGAGCCCGTCCCCTGGGCCCAGGACGGCCCTGCTCGGAGCCCCCAGACGCGGTGGGGAGGGTGTGGTTGGCGGGGCCACACGGTAGAGACGGCGGGCACAGGAAGGAAGGTGACATCGCTCTGGGGGAGACCTCACGCAGGGGGCAGGACGGTGGGTTCACTGCTCGGGGACCCAACCACACTCACCCGGTTACAATTTTAAATGTCTAGAAGGGTGAGTAGCGGAAAATCTCCCTCCTGCCTTGGCCCAGCCAGCCGTTCGGTTTCCTCCAGCAGGTACCATTGCTCCTAGTTTCTACATCCTTCCAGAGGCTTTACAGGGAGGGGGGTGGGTTGGGAGCCTTGCCTGAGACTTAGGACACACCCAAGGGTGACAGCGAGGATCGTCGGTTTGTATGTTTTTATTGTTTGTGTGATACAATCTCTGGTAGCAGAAACGTATGCACGAAAAACAATTCCAGTAAGAGTTCAGAGTAAGAAAAAATTTCATCCCAAAGGACATTTACTAGAGACGGGTTCCTGGCTGACCGCATCCACGCCCCCACGTTCCACACACTGGCTGCGCTTTCCCGCTACAATGACCCTGTCAGGGACGCGGGGACCAGTGAGGGCAGGGGGGACCTGGCTGGGGGCCAAAACCGGGCCTCCCTCGCCCTGTCCGGCACCCCACTGCCCCCAGCAGAGGGAGCCCCGGGGCAGGACGATGCCAGGGCAGCCAGCCGGGTCCCAGGCTCCCCAGATCTCGGCGAGCGGAGGAGGAAGAGAAAAGGGTGCAGACGGCAGGGCGCACGCTGCTTTCCCTGGGGTGGGCAGGCGGGGGGGGGGGCGCCTGTGTCCCCAGGTCCCCACCGCTCCTCGGCCAGCCGCCGGCCCCCTGTGGCCACGGCCGCCCGCCTGCCCGAGGCCGGGTTAGGGAAGTACATTCAGTTATGGAGGACAGGGCAGGGGACACGTCTGCTTAGTGGGCGACGCGCCGGCGTGACAGGTCCCAGCGGCCCAGTTCACGGGCCGCAGACAACAGCTCACCCCCCTCCCGCGCCGTCTACGGTCTCGGGGTGCAGCTGCCACGTGGACCGGAAGGTGAAGGAGCAGCTTCGGAGACTCGCGGCCGCAGGGCGACGTCACAGGTGGTCCTGGCTCACCCGCCACCCTCGGGAGCGAGCCTCGTCTACACACACCGTTACCCAGGGAGCCCGGCCGCCGGGTTCACCAGCACGTTAACTCACTTCCTTGAAAAAATCAACATTAACCAAGAAAAGTGCCTGCAGAGACACGGTCTACCCCTGCCATATCCGACGGAAACCTCCAGCCCCGAACATGAGACGCCTTCTCTAGACGGAAGGCGTTCTGGGATACCGCACTATCGCACTACGTCCCTGCCTCCCGATGTCATCGCAGAGTCCTAGCAAAACTGTGAACAAGATAGGAAATAAAGGTTACTCAATTTTAATACAGTCTTTCGTATCATACACATCCGCGTTGGGCAGCGAGACATCTGAGCCTTCATGCCGCAGGTCCGGCAGTCGGAGCTCCGAGGGCCCCTCTGGCCCGGCTGCCCCTGCGGGGTCCAGGGATGAAGCGGACAGCGCCTCCCGCGCTCACACCCCAAGCTTCCTCTTCTGGTCGAAATAGGCCTCGAACCTCGCCTGGGCATAGTCCTGAGAGACATAAGGAAGAGCAGCCTCACCAACGACTTCCGTCCGGAGCCCACGACCCCCCTCCCCCCACAGGGCAGGGCCCCAACCGCCAAGGGCACAGAACAGAACAGCTCTGGCCGTCCAGAAGCCCGGACACTGAGCTCAGCCACCTTGGCCACCCCGGCCCTGTAATGCGGACAGGACTTCCGCCTACACACTGGGCGCCGCCATGGTCTTGTCTTCCTGGAACGCTGCAGACACTGACGGAAGCAAGGGCCCCTCTCTCAAAGGCAAAGTCCCCGGGGTGTCAGTGAGTAGAGGACAGAGGTGCAGGAAAGGACGCACCGTCAGTTTTCTGGGACCCCCTACAGCATTACTGCCCAGAATGTGGGAGGGAAGTAAGAAAAGCTGGTCTCCAGGTCTGTGCACTCGAGAACAAGAACAGTCGAGCCACGGTGTGTCGCCGGCCTGCTCCCCCACCCATCCGTCAGGGCGGACAACGTCATCTCCCAAGCACCTGCTCCACACTGAAAAGGGTGTGACGCTAACCGCCAGAAGACTAGCATCACCGTTCAGAACTCAGTGTTGGGGTGTGACTTCTATGCCACTAAAATTAACTCCTTCACACCCAGCACACAGCTGGACGGTTTTCACAAACGCGTACATCCAGTGCAGCACCAGCACCACAATCACGATACCGAATATTCCAGCACGCTCAAGTTTCCACGGGCCCCACCCCTCTGCCTGGCCACAGGCAGCCCCTGAACCGATTTCGATCAGCACGGGCTGCTAGCAGGAAGCTTCTCCATAAATGCGGTCATCCAGGATGTGCCCTTTTGTCTGGCTTGTGTCACTCAGAGTAACGCTGTTGGGACTCAGCCACACTGCGGTGAGCATCTGGGTTCGTTCCGGTTTACTGTGGGTACCTCTCCATCACATGGATCTAATGCGGCCCTTTCATCCACTCGTCTGATTGGCACGGAGAGCGTCTCCAGTTCGGGCTACTGCCATGAGCAGCCCAGCGCCAGTCCTGCCTTCAGGTCTCCCGGATCAACACCGCAGAAGACTGCAGGGCCGTGCGGTCAGCCTGTCTTCCAGACTGGTCAGAGCCTCTCCCCACCCGCCTCGGCCACTACCAAGTTCCGGCTGCTCCGCGTCCTTGCTAACATCTGAGGCTGTCAGCGTCTTCAAGTTGTAGCCACGGCCACGGGTGTGTGGAGAATCACACTGGAGACCTAATTTGCATTTCCTCTCATGACTAATTCCAGGAAGGCAAAACGGTGTGTGCTGGCCAGCTGTGTATCTTCTGCGAAGCGTCCGAATCTCTTGCCTGTTTATACAGGAGGTTTGGTTTCTTGCTAAGTTGTGAGTTCTTTCGACATCCTAACGACAAGTCCTTGTCAGATATAAACTTACAACATTTTCTCCTAGTCTGTGCTTGCCTTTTTATTTTCTTAAGGATGTCATTCAAAGAGCCAAAGTTTTTAACTTTGATTAAGCCCAACTTACTTTTATGGTCAGCGCCTAATGTAACCTAAGAAATCTCCGCCTCGGTCAGAGAGCTTCTCTGGTGTTTTCCAGACATCGGTAGTCTGAGCTTTTACACTGACGTCTGTTACCTCTTTCAAGTTAATTTTTGCATATGGCAGGAGATCAAGGTTCAGTATTGCCCCCACATCATAACCTCTCCCCACGAGTCACTGCGGCCCTTCTACTGAGGATCAGCTGGTTGTATGTGCGAGGCTGTTCCTGCACAGTGGCCTCTGCTCCTGCTGACCGATGTCCACCCCTCCGCCAACGCCACACTGTCTCGACACATCTCGTGATCGGCAGAATGAATCTTCCGACTTGGTTCAGAAGTTTTAGTTTCACAAAGATTTTACAATCAGCTTATCAGTTTCTGCCAAAAGGGGGTTTTGACTGGGACCATGGAGGCTCTGGAGATCAGTCTGGGAAGAACAGACTCTTAATACTAAGTCTTCTGAAGCCATAAATGCAGTCTTTCTCTCCACTTAGGTTCTTTCAGCAATGTTTTACAGCTTTCAGTTAGAGATCATGCACATATTTAAAAAATCTTCTCCCTAAGTATTTCACACTTTTTTGCCATTGTAAATACAGTGACATTTCATTTGTAACTGTTTCTGCCCTACGGAAATGGAGCTGGCTTTGGTACACGGCCCTTGTATCCTGTGTCCTTGATAAGCTCGCTGCATAGTTTAACTAGCTTTCCCGTGGATTCCTTTATATTTTCTCCTGTACGTGATCATGTCACCTATAAAATAAAGGCAGTTTTTCTTCTTCCTTTCTGGTTATGAATTCAATTTATTCAGTAAATACATGATCACTTAAGTCAGTTTTGGTAATTTGTATCTTCCAAGAGATCTGCACATGCGCACTGTCAATCTGTGGGAATGAAGTTGTCTGTAACATCCTCTTACCCTGTTAACACCCAAAGGATCTGTAGTGATGTCGCCCTTGCACCTGACATCAGCTGTGGGTCTTCAGTTACTTGTTAAATTCAGCCAAAAGTTCATAAATGCTATTGAACTTTTCAAAGAACCAACTTTTGGTTTCATTGATTTTCTCTTTTTTTTTCCATCCGTTTTGTATTTCAACGATTTCTGCTCTTATTTTTATTTAGTTCTGACTTTAAGCTTAAACTAGTTTTCCTCTTTCTAGTTTCTTAAGGCCTTGGTTTGACACTTTCCTACCTAATACAAATGTGTAAGCTTCAAAGCCACAAGTTTCTAAACATTATTTTATACCTCATAAATTCTGATGTATTGTGTTTTCACTATAATTTGGCTCAAAATATTTTCTAATGGTTTCATTTCCTCTTTGATCCAGGGTTGATTTAGATATACCGCTTAATTTTCAGATAGCTCAGAAGTTTCAGGATTTTGTTGTTGCTGATGTCCTATTAAGTCCTACTGGGACGGGGTCGGAGAGTGTCCTCTACATTTCAATTATTTTCCACGTGAGACCTGTCTTCTGAATGCCCAGCAGACGGTCGATCCTCAGGCACGTTCCACAGTCACTGAGCAGGGCGGGCGTCGACGCCTCAGGCCGGGCGGGTGCTGTCTGCGTGCCGTCCGCCCCTCCTCGGGCCCCGCTGTCGCCGAGGGAGAGGCCGCCGCGGCCCCCCCCCGCCCCCCCCGTCCGCTCTCCCAGGTTTCGCCTCGCAGTCTTTCGAAGCAACACAGTCACAGACACATTTACGGTTTCTTAGTGTCTCTGGGTCAACCGATCCCTTTATTATTATAAAACTATTCTTCATCTTTGGTAATATTTTCTTGATGTCTGCTTTGTCTTACAATAACCACATGACCACGACTCTAAATCTGCCTTAAAAACCCATGCTCCCCCTTCGTGTGCCTCCCACCGTCTGTGCACCACCGAGCCCTTCGCCTGGAGGCAGGGGTCACCTCCCGCCTGGAGGCAGGGGTCACCTCGCGGGGCCAGGGGAGGAGAACCAGTCCCTCCCCGCTCCTGTCCCAAAGCCAGGTGCTCACTACAGAGTCCGCGTGCGCCGGCGCCGGGACGCGCTCCCAGCACTCACCACGGGGCAGCAGAGGGCTTAGCCGGAGGTTAAAACTGTCTATGTCGAGGACGGTTCCTAAAGTCTGAAGGAACGACAGCCTGGCTTGTCAAACTGGCCGGCAGCAGCCGGGCCGCCTCATTCCCGCAGCGGGGAGCGCGGCGCCCCCGGCCGGAGAACGGGCCCTGACTGCCGGGAAAACACCTCAGGGCCCAGGCAGACACCCTCGTGCTCCTTCACTCGCTGGCTCTTGTGTCCGAAGGGACTGAGGTCAAGGGCTGGACCTTTAGGGTCCGGGTTCTCCCCCCCAGGGGGACCACAGGACCACCCAGCACTTCTCCGAAGCAGGGAAGTGGCCGCCTGCTGGCCACCTCCCTTTGCAGATGCAGAGCCCGTGAGCATGGGTTAAATTACGCAGCTGCCTGGCCTGAGCCTGCTGTCCCGGCGGCGGGTCGCCCCATTCAGAACTTTCGGGGTCACAGGGAGCCCTCGGCAAAGGATGGCCATTTACCACCGCGCATCCACAGACACCGTTAACAACGGTCTGAGACTAGAAGAGAAAACCACCCCAAACATACCATGTACCCGAATTCAATGGATGAGATCTTGGCCTGCACGATGGACCAGAGTCCCCAGAAGAAATGGGACGCGAGGGCGAACCTGGAATCACAGAAGGAGGAGACACACGTGAGACGTGTGGTGCCAGCCACAGCCCGATGACGGGGTTTCCTGCAGGCAGGCATCTGACCTCATCTGGATGCAGACGGGGTCCGCCCTGGCCAGCTCACCGGGGTTACGGGCCCCAGGGACCGAGAAGTGGGACATGCCGCTGCTGGCCCCCGCCCACCTCTGGCTGGGGGCGGCCGCACACGCTGTGCGGAACGGCCGCGGTCACGGGACTCCCACGGAGGCCAGGGGCCACGCAGGCAGGCACAGGCTACGCTGGGAAAGAGACACTCTCTGCCACGTGTGTGAGCCCACAGTACCAGAAACCCTTAGCGCACGTTACGCAGTGCGAGGAGGAAAATGCAGGCCTCTGAGTGACTCCCTGCCCTTCCCGGGGGTAGGACGCCGCCTCACCCTCCACCCCCCCCCCCCCCCCCCCCCCCCCCCCCCCCCCCCCCCCCCCCCCCCCCCCCCCCCCCCCCCCCCCCCCCCCCCCCCCCCCCCCCCCCCCCCCCCGCAGCAGCGAGACAGGAGGGTGTGCCAGTTCCCATCTCTAGGCCGCCTGGTGGCCTCGGTCACTGTGAACCCACATGCCCCTCACAACAGTGCCCACGGCTTCACTGAACGCTTTGGTATCCTCCTCACACCTGACCGCTCATGCTCCCGGACCCTCTGCACGCCCCTCGGGCTACCCTTCCATTGTTCTATTGCCTGCCCATTCCCAAAGCAGAGAGGGAAGCTCCGTGCTACAGGGGAGCCCTGGGGATGGCAAGGGTGGCCACGACAGGGGTGTGGACACTTCTGAAGACCAGGAAGACGTGGTCTGTGCTAAGTGGGCAGGACAGAACAAGGTGCCCCAAGGTATGGAGACATTTTTTACCCAAGAATCTCCTAAGAGACCCCAAAGAATGGGAGTAACTCAGGGCTCCAGACCTAAGAGATGACTGTGTATGATAAACTGGGGTCTGAACCTTTAGAAATTCTACAAGTTTCACAGCCCTTTGAGAGCTGTTGAAACAAAGTTTAAAAAGCAAGACTCAGAACCACTGCTCACAGTTTTATTTTTTAGAAGAAACAGTACTGATGGATGGTGCCTACCACTTCACAAGCATCAGGTGACAAGAGTGCACAGGCCGCGGGGGGCACAGCCTTGTACTGCTGAGTCTTATGCGTGGATTACAGTTCGGGACACCACCCAAGCATCCTGACCTTGTGCACTGGCCCTGCTCCCTGCACCTGCTGAAACCTGGAGATGTGTGAAATGTTCCATTTTTGACAAAGCGCAAGTCCTCAAGAGGTATGTTTGTAAAGAAGCTCCTGGAGCGCCTGGGTGGCTCGGTCGGAGCGTCCGACTTCGACTCAGGTCATGATCTCACGGTTCATGGGTTTGAACCCTGCTTCGGGCTCTGTGCTGACAGCTCAGAGCCTGGAGCCTACTTCGGATTTTGTGTCTCCCTCTCCCTTTGCCCCTCCCCCTGTTCACGCTGACTCTCTCTCTCTTAAAAATAAACAAAACATTAAAAAAAAAAGCTCCTAAAATACTCATGATCGCAAGCAGTCATCCTAATTATATTCTATAAACAGAAGTTGTCTTTATCAGTAAAAGAAAAGAATTACCTATTGACTTCAAGCAACATTTCTTCCTCTATAACGCACTTTTCTTCATTACTGAGGTTTTCAAAGTCATTTTGGAAAGCAGCCAAGTAATTGGAAATAAAGTGGAGCTTTAAAAAAAAGTAATTACATTAGAGTCAGTGATGGTTAGACAGGCGGTGTCCACAGCTGTCAGGAAGCACCACGCGCCCGGGGGACACCCCGCATCGCCAGAGACACCGGGAAGAGGCCCAGCTGAGCCCGAGCAGCGCCGCGCCAGGCGTGGGGAGTGTGAAAGCTCGCTGATCCGGCAGTGAGCTCCAAGCTGCTGTCAGAGTTTTAACGGACCCAATGCCGTCTTGTTGGCAAGACGGGTACAGGACATTATGACGACTTCCAGAGAAAGGTAGAATCTAATTCACACTCCTGTTTCCCAAGGTCTGGTCGCAAAGCCTACACCTCGTGTCTCCCCAGGCTGGCTGGCATCTGTGTGGGGCCACCGCAGCAAGCCCAGGTGCAGGCGCCAGGGAGCCCAAGGGTATGGGCAGGTGCCCCCCGAGGGGAAGAACTGATCAGACCATGTGGGGGGGCCTTCCCCTCTGAGGTGCCATGATTATTTACGCATTTATGTCCGTCCGTTGGCCATGTCTAATTTTGGTTGGGAGAAGAGGGTCTACCGGGCTCCACACGTAGTCCACACTTGGATTAGGATTTAGGAGCTCCCCATCCCTCAGTATTTCACACTATACAGAACACAGCCAACCACCGCTTGCTCTGCTTTATGAAGAAGGAACGAGCCATCAGGTACTTGACCGAGAAGAATGCCAAGAACTGAGAACCTACTGGAATGCCAACACCGCCGCTCTACCAGCGCTGGCCTCTCCCTTCTCCAAAACCGGCTTCCACACACTGCACCACTCCCCAGAAGGCATCCTTCCAGCCCGGGCACCGTCCTCGCAGGGGTTCTGGAAGGAGTAGACCTGCCCAGAAAAGGGGGCCACTGGCCCCTGTAAATTCTATGCAGCAGACACTATCTGAGCACTCGTGTCTGCACATCACCTCGCGCCTCACAGCATCACAGTGAGCTCTGCGGAGGGGCCGCCAGCACAGACGCAGCAGGGGACAGTGAAGTCAGCGGCAGATCGGGATCAGACGGCACAGTGGTTTCTAAAACCCGTGCTTGAACCACCACACGTGATGGGTTCATTTCCGGGGGACACTACATGCTCAAGTCAGCAAAAAATGTGAGTAGAGGGTCACCGTTCATGACCTTCCCTCCCAAAAAGTTCTAGGCCCATGTTTTCTCACAGGCAAGGTCTACCAAATCTTCAAAGAACATCATGTTTAAATTTGTTCCAGAAAATGAAAAAGGGACACCCAACTCATTTTATTAGACTAGTGTAACTTTTATCCAAAAGCAGCTATGAACAATGACTTTTAAATGAACATTAAGTGCCATTCCGCATACGTACGCAGGTGTCAAACTCCCAAGTAAGAGATCGCTTAACGGGATCCAAGAGAGCACTCCAAAATAACACACCTCACGCAAACGGTTTGTTTTAGAAATCCCAAGCTGGTTGAAGATTTTAAAACCTGTCATTAACGGGCCACAGGGAGACGAACGCGAGGTGCCCGGACAGTGCAGAAAGGGGGTCCAGTCAAGACCCGCGGCTGCATTTCCGTTGCTGTGCGGTGGGTGCTGGCGGTCGCACAGCTCTGCGGGCCGTTAACAGGAAACCTGCCTTCGGATGAAAACCCCTCTCCCTGGCTTCGAGTTCTCACCTGCAGGGCTGCCCGGTTTTTTACAAAGGTCTCTTTCTTCTCAGTGAGGCAACAATTCAAATTCCTGAAGACCGCTGTTTCCTCTTCCTCGGGCTAAATGGCCTACTCTGCCCCACCCTTCCCCTCACACGGCATGACCTTGAGGTCCAGAACCAACCTGGTCACCTGGTACTCAAGTCCGGCACAGCTGGCCCTGCAACGTGGCCAGAAGAGGGCAACGCAGTCCTGGTCCCACGGCAGATCAACATGTGGACGGCTGCCTGGGTGAGGGGGCCATCTACTGAAGACACTGTCCCCTGCCTGGCGCAGGGGAGTGTCCAAGGGACACCTCCTGAGCGAGTCACAGCAGTGGCTGAGCACATCCCTGTCCTCACGCCGCCCCGACCTCTCTGAAATGCTGCTCGTCCAGCAGGGGTTCCATGGGAAGGGCGGTTCCGTTGCAGGGGGTGGCGAAGGCGGTAGAGCTGCCCCCCTGCACAGGCTCAGGGAAGCAGGCCGGGGCACCCTCTCCGCAACCTGGCTGCTCCCCTCTTCGCCTCAACTGCCCCAGCAGAGGGCTGAGGAATGGAGTAGGGGCTCCGAAGGGGAAAATTCCCACAGGGTGATTCTTCACGCAGCCCATCTACCCCCTGCTCAGACGGTACCCCCATTCTCAGGACAGCACCCCCCTGCTCAGGACGGCACCCCCCTGCTCAGGACGGCAACCTCATGCTCAGGACGGCACCCCTTGCTCAGGACGGCAACCTCGTGCTCAGGATGGCACCCCCCGCTCAGGACGGCACCTTCATGCTCAGGATGGCACCCCCCGCTCATAACACCATGGCAGCTACCGAGTCGTAGGGCCCAAAAGATTACTTCTGTCTGCAGGGAAGGAAACACACACAGGAAACACCGTGATCCCCAAAAAGAAAGCCGAAAAGGAGAATGGAGGCTGAGATTTTTGGAAAAAACTAGAAGGAACCACGAAAGAGACTACTCTCTGAATACAAGTTCTCTCTGGTGCAGGGATTAAAATGAAGTCTGTATATTGACACAAAATCGCATTTTAGAGCAAAGGGGTTTGCTGAACCGCCCTTCAGTGTAAAAAGGGCGCTGTTGAAACTGAAGAGGTGACTGATTCGAACCGCACGGAGCTGCCTCACGCGGCGCGCCCACGATCAAGCCCACACACGGGAGTCTCCTACCTGCTGTTTCTTGGTGGGGTACTTCAGGATGTTGGCTCTGAAGAAAGGGTATTTCTCATAGCTATAGTCATACATCCACTCACAGAAATGATTCCCAATGTCGAATCCCCTGAGAGAGAGGGGAGACAGGCTGAGAACGGGGCGCCCGGCCGTGGCCCGAGGCTCTCTGGCCAGAGAAGGACAGAGGCCGAGTTGTGAGCACCCCTCCCAGCAACGAGCTGCCCTTCCCGCTGTCCCCTGAGTAGGACGGTGTCAGTGATACGGAGAGCCAACAGGGCACCTGAACCACAGCCGGCTGAAGGTACGGAAGCACCACCTGACCCACGACTCAAGGGGCGCCTGGGGGCTCAGTCGATCAAGCATCTGACTCTTCATTTCGGCTCAGGCCATGATCTCAGTTTGTGGGATCGAACCCTGCGTCAGGTTCTGTGCTGACAGTGCAGCGCCTGCCTGGGACCCGCTCTCCGCCCCTGCTCTGCCCCCGCCCCCGCGCACGCACGTGTACACTCTCTTCTCTCAAAATAAATAACTTAAAAAAAAAAAAAAGAGCAATCATTCAAGCGCATTCTCCTGCACTCCGTACTCTGACCTCTCACACCAACAAAACCTCAGCTTCTGCATTTGGATTCCTCCCACCACGGCTGGCCAGTAACACGGAGAACAGGCCTGGGCGGCCTCACGCGCCACTGCCGGCCACCGGGCCAAAACGCACCAGCTCCCGCTGTATCCTGTTGGCCCTGCTGCCTGTTTTCTCCTACGACTGTCCCCTCTGCGTATCATGAAGCCCCTGGGCCCCGGGGTGAGGGCGCCACCGCAGCGCGTTACCTGTAATTGTAACTGCTGTACTCAAAGTCGATGAGCATCAGTCTCTGCCTCTCAGAATTCTCTCTGCCTTCCAGCATCAAAATGTTACCTGCAAGAAGATTTAGATGCCGTGGCATTCGCTGTGGGCACGCTTCACTGTCAAAGGCACAGCCCCCTGCACAGCAGGGCCACGAGTGGTCCTGATCCTCTCTGGGAATCCTAACCGCGCGACGAGTGACCGCAGGCCACAGAGCCCCAGGAGCAGCGCCGCCCCCTGCCCGGCAGAAGGCCTGGGCCACGCGGACACGAGAGCCCCTGTTCACAGCAGCCCAAGAGCAACACGGCCCCAGGGTCACCCCAGAACAAGGGGGGCTCTCCCTCGGCTCGCTGGGGCAGTGCTTTTCATACATGGGCGCGAAGGAAGACGCTGGACTGGCAGGCCACAGTTCCGGCGGACCTGACGTGCCCAGCAGCACTGAGGCAGGCCGGCGGACGCACTGGCTGTGGCCTACCAGCCCGGGAGCTGTTCCCTGGTGTCCCTCGGAGGTCACAGGCCAGTGCAGCTGCGGTGGGGCTCCGGGGGACAGACTTGGCCCCATGGCTTCGCCTCACCTGCTTCTCCTCCCAAGGGGAGGCCACACGCGGTGTTCCTCTGGCCACATGCCCCGTGCGCCCGAGCTCTGGGCCAGAAGTGAACTGGCTGCCAGACGTGCTCCTCAGGCACATGTTCGAAACCCCCCACCCTCCACACTGTCCAGCGTCTGTTACTACAGGGCTGGGGGGTGGGCCCTGGAGAGCCAGACTCTGCTAGATTTTTGGCCATGCTCTTCTCCAGGGTTTCGGTACAAAGTGTGCTTTCTAGGCTTTTCAGCATCCATCTTCTGTTTCCGGTGGCCATCAAAAGGAGACTTGGAAGCAGATGCCCAAACTGGCAAAAAAGTAAATGCCCCCCACCCAAGCTCCTGTGGCCTTTCCACACGCTGGCCATCACTCGCACTCCCGTCTGTGCCATTACCGCCCACTACCACCCAAACCCGTGGCCCATGCATCTACACCCTGCTCGACGTGGCCAGCGATGATCAGCTTGTTAGTAAAGGGTATTTTGGCTCAAACTAACGTCTTATTGATGACTGTCCCTCTACACGGACTGCTGTCACAATAAAAAACGAACTGCTGAGCCTGGCAAGGGGCCCAAGGGTGGGCATGAGCCTGCGGCGATGGGGAGGCCGGAGGCCAAGGACAGCAGGGCAGAGCCCCGCCAGAGCCCGGCACAGCAGCAGCACCAGCGGGAGCTGCCCAGCTACACTGCGCCTCTGTCTGAAGTCACGGTGGGCAAAGTCTGCTCACAGAAGGGGTATTGGGCGTCCTAACTTCCTGAAGGCAGAGAAACTCAAGGCCATGGCAGACTGATCTTGAGAGCAGGTGATCTCGATGAGCCACAAGGCACTGCCCGGCGCAGGGGACGAGGCCCCCAAAACCGGTCTGGCCAGGGCAGTCACCTCCTAGCGTGCCCTCAGATTACTGAGGTCCTGTGTGCACCCGAGTAAACACTGAACGGGCGTGTGACGTCGGGGGTTTCGGTGCTTTATCCTCCCAGGTTAGTGAAGATTCTCATTTCTTCTTGTGTGGATGTATTTCTTACAAAAATGAGAGGACACCCCACGTGTTTTTCTAAAGCTAGCTTTTTTTTCTCTTAACGCATCCAGGAGATTTTCTGTTGGTCTGTATAAAAATTCGACCTCGTTCTTTTCAACAGTTACACAGCACCCCGTTGCAGGGCTCTGCCCTTACTCTGCACAGCCCTCCCCTCTCCTGGGCACCGCCCTTACCCCCCGCACAGCCACTCCCCTCTCCGCGGCCCTGGCACTCCTCACACACCCGGACACAACACAGGCGGCCTTCGAAGTAGACACACAAAGCCAGCTCCACACAACCGGCAGCGATCCTTACCTTCCTGACAGTCGTTATGACAAAACACAACCGGAGAAGGGGTGGCTTCCAGCAGTGACCTGGAAGAGAGGCTTTGTTGTCACTCAGCACACTGCAGGACAGACGCAGGTCACTGCTGCTTCCGTGTCCTGCACCGGGCAGGCTCCCGCACCGCCGCCCGGCCTCCGTGCGGTGCTCTTCCTGTGACCTCTGGGAGCTCCGTCGCCACACGACAACAGCTCTGCGGCAGCTCAACCTGGACACCCTCGTGAGCACCCAGCTCTTCCCGGGCGGGCCCCCTCCCGGAGGACCCTTGTCACGTGGCTGCGGGTCCCGGCCCGCAGGGCCCTCCCCACCCACCGCACGACCCTTCTCGTCAGTCTGCCTCCGGTCTCCGTCCCACCTCTTCCCGTGACCTGGCCCTGCAGGTCGTGTCTGCTGGTCTCCGTCTCTCCTAAGAGAACACAAGCGCCTCAAAGAACACCCCAGTCACCGCTTGCTCGGCCCCACACGCGTACGTGTGAACACCGGGGACCTGCACCACTGCACCCCGAAGACCGCACGGTAGCCCCTACTCAGAGCTTGGCCGGCGCCAAAATTCCTGCTCCATTTCCCCCCGGAGCTTGCGGGGAACGGTTCCCCCCCCTGCGGACACCCCCGGCCTGCTGCCTCCTGACCTCCGTTCCAGAAGAAACCGTGCGCCCTCGCCACAGCCCAAGCCTCACCTCAGGTTCTCCAGCTCTGAAGGCAGGTTGTAGCGGAGGAGTCTGTGCAGCTGCTTCACTCTGGGCTCCCCGGCAAACTTGACCCTCAGCACTTGATTCAGATACCTTGTGGGAGAGGGGAGAACGGAAACCACCGCTCAGTCCGCCGTGGCCTCCTCCTGGAGCTCCTCTGACTCGTAGCCACGGAATGCCAGTGGGAGCCCCGGGCTCTCTAGAAAGCTCGTGTCATGCCTACCCCCCTGTCCGGAGGACCAGAGGAGCCTCCAGTCACCGCGGCAGACGGCTACTCACGCTGCCAGCTCTGGGAGCCACTAACACAAAACCGAGTCAGAGCCAAGCGGTTGGACCACTTACTTTTCCATTGTTCCAAAAAGCCATTTTGGTTCCTTATTGAATGGCATTTTCATACCATGAAATGTGGCCATTTTTTCAGCTATTTCTGCAGAAATATCTGGCAAACTTAATTCTTCAGTGTCTAATCGCCGGCTCTGAAATAAAAAAGGGAGTTAGAAAACAGTATTTCTTTGAGGAATCTGGAGGTGTGCGATCACACGGGCCTAAGAACTAGGAGTCGGGTTTGTAGGGCGTCTAGGTCTCCTCTAGCGCACAGGGTCCTGTAGGAATGGGCACCGGGCCCTGCAGATGGTGACCTAGCAACCACCAGGGCACTTCTCAGCCAGAGGAGGGGCCCCCTCCACAGGCCAGTATCGTTTTGAACGCTTTCCATCGTGAGAAGGTCCTTCCCACATGGAAGCATTTAAGCAGACTCGGCGCTCTATGCCCTCTGCCTGCCCCCGGGCACGCCCGCTTCCCCGGGAAAAGCTCAGCTGTCAGCGGTTTGGTACTCGAGGCCCCGTCT
Source organism: Helogale parvula (assembly GCA_004023845.1). Taxonomy (NCBI): domain Eukaryota; kingdom Metazoa; phylum Chordata; class Mammalia; order Carnivora; family Herpestidae; genus Helogale; species Helogale parvula. Next base: position 82,421 of record PJEM01006545.1, on the reverse strand, counting down.
AACTCCATCGGCCACTCGGATGCCCCACCGGATGCGTCGCAGGCAGGACGTGGTCCTAACTGGACGCACTGCCAGGAGCTCGGGGTGAGCTACGGCCCCTCACCCACGGTGGCGTCCGAGGCCCCTACCTGGCACGAGGCAGGCTCTCTGGGCGCAGAGCTGAGCGAAGGAACGAGGTGCCCACTCCCACTGCTGCGGCCCGATCCCCCGCCCGCCCCGCTGCCCGTCCCGGCTCCTCACGAGGAAAGCACAACTCGCCAGACCCGCGCTCCCTCCCGCACACCCTGCTCCCCTGCAGAAGCCCCGAGGCATTCCTCCGAAGATGCAGCGCGGCCTCGGCACGGGTGAACAGGGGGGTCTCCAAGTTAGAGAAAACCCAGCTGGAACCCCGGCTTTAATCCTCATTTCAAAGGCACGTGGCCACAGGCACGCTGCTCAGGCCTCTGCGTCTCGCTTCCTGGTTTCCACAAAACGAGAGGCACATCGAGTCCCTGGCGGGGCCGCCCTGAACGAGGGCAGACACTGCGGCCGGGGGCCGAGCCAGCACCCGGCCGCGGAGGTCTCGACCAGCGGCAGGGCCCGGCCGACGGGAGCTCGGAGCTCAGGGCTCTCTGGAAGCAGCAGGCCCAACCTCCCCTCCTCCTCCACTGGGGCCCCCAGTGTACCGAGCAGCCGGGCCCAGGTAAGGGCAGGGGACTCGGCGCCTCGCGGCAGCTCGCCCGGCGATCCCTCGGCTGTTACAGAATGCCAGTGATCCGTTGGGCACCATGGAAAGTGTAAGGCTAACCATGCTCAAAAATGAGCCCTTTCCAGCGTTCTAAGCGCCCTTCCCGGCACCGGGGAAGAGCAACAGGGGACCAGCGTTCTCAGAGGTCACCACCCTCCTGTGTCCTCTGGGACGTGGCTGTGGGGACCGGAAGGGGCGGGATGCACACGGTGGTCCAGAGTAAACTGGGAGGTAACACGTGCCATCAGGCCAAGCCACGTGCAGTCACCATTTCTGGGTCAAAAACAGTTGGTTACTGGTAGTTTCATGTGGCTCGACCTAGTATTTTAACAGAATTTTAAAAAATCTTTGCTGTATGGTAAACATTATATATAAAGAGGCTAGAACTTCAGAACTAAAACAGTGTCCATCCCATGGACAGGAGGGCCCCCATATTCTGAGCTGTGGTCCCTGGCCTTGACCCTCCGGACAAGGAGGACTTTCACCGCACGTGCACACTTTAAACAACCTCCAGTTTGCTTCGGGGCTTTAGTAAAATGGCGTGTACTGTGTGTAGTCTTTACTATTGGGTCTTGTCACTCAGGGTCATCTTCGTAAGATGCATCCTTGTCACCACCGCAAACACAGCAAGTGCTTTCGACTATCAGTTCTCTCTAATGCTTCATTACCCCAGGGGCCAGGCCGGGTGCGGGGCTAGTGACCGAGGCCTGCCGGCTGGCGGCCACACGTACAGCGCCACTGCAGAAACTAGAAGAGGGTCCCCCCCCGGGAGACAGGTTGCAAGGAGGCCGTGGGGAATGAGACCATCAGCACCGCTTCCTCCAGCCTCTCGCCGCACGGGCCGAGTCCTGGCAAGCGCCGGACCTCCCTTCGGCCAGGTATCCTGTGCTTACCCTCCTGCCCAACTGGACAGGTGGCCGCGTGAGGCAGGGCAGGAAAAGGCAGCCCTTCGTGACCCTGCTCCTCGAGGAGGCCTGCAGGGGAAGAAGAGGAACGCTCCACCACATCTGTGAACTTGGCTGCAAGCGGGAGGCAGGCCAGCCAGGCTCAGTATCTCCATCCCGCCGGGTTGAAAGGCCCGGGGCCGCCCCAGGCTCGCTCTAACACGGGTTGATGCCTGAGGCCGTCTGCGGGTTCACGGACACGTGACTCCAAGGAAGACACACCGGCGGTGTCACAGCAGCATTAGAACTGCCTCGGGACGGCAGGGAAGGGCAAACAGTTCCAACTCTGGGAAACAGGACTGGAGCTGGCCCTGAAACGTCAGAGGAACTTGGGAGTTGCGGAGACTCAGACAGAGGGAGTGAAATGGGAGATGAGGCAGAGAGCAGTGGTGGCCCCACGGGGCGAAGACCCAGGTGTGGCCCAGGGTGGCCGGGGCTGTGGGGAGCTGCAATGACTTCTAAAGGAGCCCCAGAAATCAACAGGACCAAGGTGAAGGGCAAAGTGTCAGGGCAGGCAGCTTTAGGGGCAGCGGACCCTTAGGCTTCCTAGAGGTTTTTCATCTGGGTGAACATCTTTGCAGAAAGACGAAGGTTCTAATGTAAGCTCGATAGGAGTTTGTTCTTGCCGTATTTCTGGCACACTTCAATAACATTAGGACACACCTGCTGCATCAGAGCACTGCGACACAGGCTCCGGCAGCACCGAGACCGAGGAGCTGCCTTCTGCCCGCAGCCCGCGCCAGCTCCACAGCGAGCGCGTCTCACCGGGGTAAACTGTGCCCGCAGCCCGCACCAGCCCCGCAGCAAGCGCGCATCTTACCGGGATAAACTGCTCCAGGCGGCCCTGGGGGAAGATGCCGTACAGCTTGGGCCCCAGCGACCTCTCGGCGAGAATGGCGAACATGACGCTCTCCAGGACCATGGCCTCGGCGCCCTGGAACAGACAGCGACACGGCACACGTTCCCAAGGGCTGACGACGTGCAGGCACGAGTGCCTCCCCGGGAGCAGCGCCATCACCCCGAGCGACTCTACGACCAGGCGTCACGACTGCCACCCCCACTTGAAATGCAAAGACACAGAGGTCAACATCTTGTAACGTGCAGGGTCCTTGCTTGCAAGTGTCATGCTATGTTAATAAGATTTAAAGTCCAAGTCTAACTGAGCCAGATTCCAAACAGCGCACACCTATCACATAACCTCCAGGAGCTCCACCACGAGGCCGCCCGCTCTGGAGGGGACAGGGCGGCCTGCTTTCCAGCTGCGCATGCGGAGCCGGCCTTCGCCACCCAACCCAGCTTTCAGGACCCCTGACAGACCTGGGCTGTCTGTCCGTCCACAGGGCACGCTGGCGCGCAGCCCCCTCGTCTTCTCCCCAGTCTTTGCTGCGTGTTTAACGTCTGTCTCTTGCCAACATCCCTACGACACTTCTAGGCGGTTTTCAGCCCTCGTGGCTCAGGGGCGTCCACAATCATCCTGCCTCTACGAAAACCATCTTTTGGCCTCAGTTCAAATTCACTTAGTCCTTTGCCATTAAACAGCAAAGTAACCTCTAAGCCACTGGGTCTGAGGAGGGGCTAGCAGGTGCAGGGCAGGGGGCGTGCGGGGGGGACACTTTCAGAGGATTCTCACCCCCCCCCCCGCCCCCGTAAGAAATGTGCCGTGGGGAATGTGATCTCACATAAACACCGAGCACGGCGAAGCCGCTCTGGACTCTTGAGTTACAAGCACGCACGCGACAGGACCAACGCAGGCAGTGACAGGGTGCTGACATCACGGAGAAAACAGAGAAGTTACTTTTCCAAAGCACACGGAACCACACTGGAGTAAAAAGTAATTTGATCATTTCCACATCTGGGGGAGCAAGCAGATTTGCTGGTGACCCCCCATAATTCTACTTCAGCCCCCATCTTGCGTGTGTCACGCCCACAACTGTGGTCTGACCACCCTGTGAGACGTAATCTTTATTTACCCACTTGCAGTTTTGTATCTACGGCTGCTGTGTCCTCCCCAAATTGAGACGCCGAAGCCCTGGCCCCCCGGCGTGATGGCGTGTGGGGACGGGCCTCTGGGAAGTGGACAGGCACAGACGAGGTCACCAGTGCAGGGCGCCCACGCCACCGGTGTTCTTATTCGAAGACACACCAGAGCGCCCGCCGTACCTCCCTCTGTGTTCCGTCCCTCTGCCACGTGAGGACACAGGGAAGGCCGCACCTGCAGGCCAGGAAGAGGGTTCCGCCAGAGCCCAGGGTGCCAGCACCCTGATCAGACGTCCGGCCCGCAGTGCCAAGAAACAAAGGCGTGCTGTCTGCACCCCCACGAAGCAGTTGCAGCAACCTGAGCAGACGCATTCAGTGACAGCCCTGCCCTGTCAGGTCAACGGAGTGGAGAGCAGGGTTCGAATCAGGTTATTTCTGGACCCCTTGAAGGAGGTGGGGTCACTGCTGGCCCCATGTCCCGCACAAGTCACCCCCCGCAGGAGAGCGCGCCCCAGGTCTGCAAGGCGTCTCTCAAACCCTCACGTGGACGCCGGCGTGGAGTGAAATGCCGAGGCGCAAGCAGGCCGGGCACCGCAGGACAGGGGGTGCGGGCGCGGGCAGGCTGCCCCGGGGGGCTCTGTGCCACCCTCTGCTGGCTGCACACCTCCCGTCTCACAATGCCAGAGACTTCCATCAGGATTTCTTCCATGTAGGTATCCAGATTTTGTTGGAATTAAAATCTGTTTTCTGGTTTCCCTCTGTGTGGAGTGGCTAAGACTAAACGCGGTGGGGTTGGTGCCATACAAAATATTCATGTGCCTGACCCTGAGCTGGTCTCCCTGTTTGACGCTGCAAACTTTATATGGAATGAAGACCCTCTGTGTTAGCTCAGTGGCCTTAGCATTCTGTGCGTTATGTCCACTCGGCACAAAGGCTCGGGGGCTGACGTCACAGGCCGTGCTGCCCCTGCACTTGGGCTGAACACACACCGCCCAGAATCCTCTAGACCCCGGTCAACCCACTGCCGGGACGGAGAGAAGATGGAAAGAGACTTCAGACCTTTGCAGTTCCCTCTAGCATCGCTCCGAACACCGTAAACACGAAATCTCTCTGCTCGCACGCAGTATCACAGCTCAGTGTTTATTCCCGGGAGGGAGACAGGGAGCTGGGGCGTGGAGGGAAACATCTGGAAGAAGGAATGAAGGAAAACAATCGCCAGCAAGAAAACTGGATAGGTTAAGAACGATGGTAGAATGTACAGTGGCTCAGTTGGTTAAGTGTCCAACTCTTGATCCCAGCTCAGGCTTGATCTGAGGGTCATGAGTTCAAGCCCCACATTGGGCTCATGCGGGACATGGAGCCTACTCAAAAAAGACAAAAAAGTAGCAGGTCATCTTAGAACGAGTGCATCACCTTGTGCAGACTTTTCTGTAACCGCCAGGTCTCCAAACACCTCCCTGCCTGCTACTTAAGGAAGCGAGCATAGCGTAGAACAGGATGGGCTCACATAGCCCGGCTCACTGCCCCAGCACTGGCCCAGGCGCAGCCAGCTGACCATCCAGCCACTGGTCCGAGTATCTTAGGACAAAAGGTCCTCCCTCCGCTTGTAGCCATTTACTTTGGCTTCAGAAACATCCATATACGTTCAGTCCAAAAACACCTACTGGATGCGCACCATGTGCCTGGCACTGTTAAGCCCCAGGGAAACAGGAACAAGCCCGAGGGGACCTGTGTCCCTTGGAGAGAAGCAGGTGACACGCACAGGCCCAGCAGTAGAACAGCAGCTGCCTCCAGACAAGGACTCCTGGGAGGCGGGAGTGGCTTCGGCCTCTGCAGGGAGCTGGGAGGAGCCCGCGCTGCAGAGCACAGCCCGGGGAGAAGAGGACACGGGGGAGAAGAGGACACGGAGCCAGCGGCACCAGCCAGCGGCACTGGGAGGTGTGGGCCGGCTCTAAGGTCCTCAGAGAGCCGCACAGGGCCTGAGCACTCCTGGCGACTGTCCCCACAGGGAGGGGCACATTTGGACAAGAAGTAATCAAACACACACTCAATCCTTTTTTATATTTTTTATGCCTTTATTTTATTTTGAGAGAGTGACAGAGACAGAGCATGAGTGGGGGAGGGGTAGAGAGAGAGAGGGGGTCACACAGAATCTGAAGCAGGCTCCAGGCTCTGAGCTGTCAGCGCAGCTTGACACGCAGGGCTTGAACCCAGGGCTCACGAGGGACTGTGAGCTCCTGACCTGAGCCGAAGTCGGATGTTTCACCGACTGAGCCACCTGGGCGCCCCTGCCCACTCAATCCTTAAACCTTATATGCTCACAACTGTGCCAGACTTTCTAGCATCTTCTAACGTGTTTCCTTTTACGAAGCAACAAAATTGCTGACATTTCATGTGTGTGAACAGATTGAGACGGGGGCGGGGTTGGGGCAGCAGGAGGGAGGCTGCGAGGGCAAAGCCGAGTGACGCTGTGATGCAGAGAGTGGTGTGTGGTGTTCTGGGTCGGCTGCGAGGGCAAACTCGGGAGGAGCGAGAGGGCAGCGCGAGTCTGGAGCCCGAGGGAAGGCCCAGCCCGTGGCAGGGGCGGTGCAAACACAGACAGTTCACATGCTTGGAAGCAGACAGGTGAGGGCCGAGAACACAGTGGCCTTCAAAGACAGGGGCTCCGTGTCCCGCCGGGGGCCACCCTCCCCAGCTGGTGCCTCGCCTCTAAGGACGCTGCCCGAGCATGGCCTAGAGAAGGCACGGTGGCCGGGTCCGAGGATCAAGGCAGACACGGAAACCTTCAGTGAGCCAGGGCAGGAGAGAAATGGTTTGGAAGCAGGAACGAGGAAGAAACCGGAAGACACCCCCCCACACACACGCCCACTGCTGGGAGCAAGCGGCGGTGAGGTGCCACCCTGAGTCTGGACTCTCACAAGAGGAGGCAGACGTGACACTGCACACTCCCAGCCAGATAAGGTGCAGAGGAGAGGCACACGGTGCTCAGGGTGTGGGCACGAAACAGAGGCGCACGCCTAGTCCAGAGAGCTGGAGGGCTCCCCGGGGAAGCAACGCCAAGTGAGGTCCTATTACGTGCAGAGTGGGGGGTGGGAAATGGGCGCAGTGGGGAGCACTCCGGCCAGCGGAGCCTGTGAAGAAAACCGCAGGTTAGGACAACGTGGCCGGAGCACGAACGCAGACACAGGATGAAGGGGAGAACAGAAGGCTCAGCAGGGTCAGACGACAGGGACCTGCTGGGACAAAGCCCAACCCGACCTGGGGCGGAGTGAGCACTGCAGGACGTCAAGCAAGAGGCTGACCTGACCAGAGGAGCAATTCGAGCCTGGACCCCGAAGTGGGTGGTTCCCGAGGAGACAGGCACAGAGACCCTCGGGAGACTTCCAACACTGAGGAAAACAACAGACTCGGGGTTCGGACACGGGGTGAGGGAAAGAAGGGTATATCAGAGATGACGCCCGGCCCTCCATCTTCAGAGAAAGGAGAAACTGAGGTTCCGCTGAGGGGCTGGGGTGGGGAGTCCGGCCTGGTGAGAGCCCTGAGAGCCAGCGGCAGGGGGCGTGTGGCCCCAGGCAGGGGTCAGGGCTGGGGAGAGGCCCGGGGACCGGGGGCAGCGTGGCAGGGGGGCCTTGGGCACGTCACAGGCGTTCTGGCACCCGAGACACTAGGGGGCTGGGCCTAGAAAGGGCCGAGGAGGGAAGAGTGTTCAGACAGGGCAGCGTGCTGTCAAGTGCTGCGGAGCCGGGGAGGCAGACGTAACGGGAGAAGCACGGCGGACCTGCCACCACGGAGGCCCCAGGGACCCAGCTGTGTGACCGCCGGCGCGCACGGAGGTCTACACACGAAGGACTCAGACTGGCTGCAAACTCGCTGTCCATCACTTCCCGCCCAGGGGTGTCTCTGTCAGCGTTACCCAGAGAGCACGAGGTCCAGATCCGCTGGACGAGGGCATCCAGGGAAGAGTGCGCCCAGAACAATCCAATGAGACATGAGGAAAGTACCAGTACTTTCATTTTGTTATAACCTCACCTCTTTGCAATTTTTGTTTCGAGACCATTGTAGTCATCAGTGTATAGTGAGTAAAGGCAGGGTACTTACACACGCGTGTGTAGACGCAGGTTTTCTGTCTGGGTTGTGTGTGCGGGGGGTGTATACTTATACACAAACTTGCGTGTGTTGGGACAGTATGCTCAGAGGTGGTTCACTCCCGGGCGTGAGGAGCTCACTCTGCAGACTGCCCACTTCTGAGCTCAGAGAGGGGCCAAGTGGACACACATCGGGGCTCTGCGCCTCAGGCTCTTCTCTGAATGTGAGCGTTTCGGAGAGGAGGGTCATTTTAGCTGGGAAGAAGCCTTTCGGAGCGGGGCGCCGCGCTGGGAAAAGGCACTCATACTTGTGCCCAGGCGGCGCCTGCCTCGCAACGTGGCGTGTGACCAGAGAGCAGGGTCAGGGGCGCAGCGCCCAGGCCCGCTGCACACGAGCGTCCCCCCACGCCACCCTCTCTCAGCACCCGGTTACTGTTCAGACTGCCGCAGGACGCCACACGTCCCCTGCCTGCACTCAGGAGGGACTCAGAACACCCCCCGCACTCTCGGTCTTCACCCCAACACAGCAAGAGCCCGGGACAGGCAGACCGGGGCGTCAGGGGCGGGAAAGCGGCCCCGCAAGACCCGAGTGCTGACGCGGGCTCACACGGGCTCACACAGACGCAGAACGGACTTACTTACTTACTTGAAATTCATTTTCTTTCTGAGCTTGTTCGGATCCCTCTTTATTACAGGACCTCTACGAATGAGAAAAAGCAAACACTTCCGGTAAGATGGGGAACACCAAACAGACTCTAACTTTGCAACCACCAGAACAGTCAGGGTTTACAAAACATCACAGATCTTTAATGAGTGTTTCTCAACCCACTGAAGCCACCAGCGGCAGTCTAAGATGCCCCACCACTGTCCACGCTCGTACCGACACCCGAGAAATCGCTTCATCTCTTTACAGGAAAAGGAATGTGCCGTCGACACCCAACAGCCTTGTACCTTTTCACAATTTCATTGTCCGAGGAAAGTCAATAGGGGGCGCTCTTCCAATCAGGCCTTCCCAAGACCAACGGCCAAGCGGTCTCCCCAGTTTAGCTGGGCGGTTCCGTCAAGGCAACACGATCCTGAGGAAGCCTCCTTCCTGCAAGAACGGGGAGCGCGCACTCACGGCAAGTCGCGGTCAGCACAGAGCCGGGACGGACAAGAAAGCCCTGTGTGGGCAGGAAACGTGGCACCGACGTAGGCAATGAGCCTGCCAACTTGGCACGTTCACAGATGGGCCCTGCTTGCGCCGCCTGGTCCTGGCTCAATCTGAATTCTTCCTCCACCAAAAAGAGGGTCGGGCAAATTTAATAAAGTCCCTGGCTTTATTTCATGGCTAGAGGAATCACTTTTGTATCACTTTCCTCAATGAAATTGCAAACTATTGGAAACCAAGGAGGCAGGCAAGTAACAATTAGATCATTAACCCCCTTAAACAGCTCTCTGGCTACATTCTTTCTTCAAGGCACAGATCGTATGTTTTAAAGGCACTCCCCACCCTGAGAGCTTTGAAGTCTTCACGGTGTCCTTAATAAGAGGATGGAGAAAAACAAGTGAGAAATTTAAGGATTGTGTCGAAATTTTATACTCAAGAGTCACCTCCAGAAATGCTTTTATAAACTACATCGGCTTAAGCCAGACACAGAAGGGAGCCCTTAAAGGGAGTTTTAAAAAATTTTAAGGCTAAAGATTTTTGAACATCCTATGAAAAACATACCTTTCCGCTCCACAGCTTTATCAAAAATAACCTGCACCAAGGGTGGAAGGTGCGGGCAGGGAAAATGCCACGGTAAGCAACACCAGCTGCTAGAGCACCATCAAAGACTGGCGGGTGAAAGCAGAGCTCCGGTCCGTCACACACGGACACGGTGCACGGACATCGTAACGTGTGTTCTGCACAGACTGCGCGTGCGGGCACGAGCTCACTCCATGGAAAAGTAAACACCCGTGCTCATGAGACTATCTGCAAAGACCTTGCACTTACACATGGCAATAACATCTTTAGCATCCAGGTCAGTGCATTTTGTACAAAGTACAGAAAAATACAAATAGGGGCTATGTATTTTCACTTGCGCCATCTGCGTTTTCTGATGAAAAGATGCTGCAGGTGAAATCCTGTTACCATGACAGCTACAAAAATGAAAACACTATGGAAACCCTTTTAGCTGTTTGCCAACAGCTTGACGTGTGGTCTGACGGACTCTAGGAAGGAGTAACTGGTACCATTAAAGCTTTCCTCCTTCCCTAACTCCAAATCCCCCCCCCCCCCGAACTGTTACCTTAGACTCTGGCTTTAGTGTCTCCTCTCTCGCCAGTGGCCCACAAGTTCCTAATGAGTAGGGACTCCATCGTCTGTGGATTGTCAGCCTTCCCCCAAAGCACCGAGCGATCGGGGGGCGCTCAATGCTCTCCCGGTGCTGGGACGGAAGGCCGCGCCCGCGCTGGGAGGCTCAAGGCGCAGCCTCTGAGCCGGAGCCGGTGGGTGTGGGGCAAACGCGCATCCAGGATCCGAGCAGCGGGGAAACTGGCTACCGAGTTAATCAGGATGCTGAATGGGGCCAACTGCCCCCAAATGTTCATTCCTGTGCTTGCTCTCTCCAAGGAAAGTTAAGAACAAAAAGGGTACTGTAATGTGATACATTGTATATTGATACTTTGTCAAAAAGACAAGTATGTAACGTGGATATCCTACTGGAATCTGCTGTAACAGGATCTGACCTGCAGACCACACTCTAAGTGATTACGGTTATTCCAAAACTGTTATTATTCCAACTGTATCTTCTTAGGGAGATACAGTTAATGGGTTATTCGGCCAACAGAAGTCTCTTTTCCCTTGTCCAATGGTGCTCTCAAAAGCGATTCACTTCCTCAGTTACAAATTGCCTTAGTTCCCACGGCCATTCCTTTTTACGACCAGTTCTGTAAACAAGCTCCCCGCCCCTGCCCACACCGCTCCGCCCCCCAGTGAAGGCCTTACTTATCCCATCAGAGCACCATCATGAAGGCAAGATGGACTTCTGCCACATTCAACCCTCTGCTCTGTTTCCTCAGTACACAATGTTCAGGTCCCCCAATCCTGTAAACAAGAAGAGTAAGAAAAAGACCAGGAAGTCTCAAACCAACCAGATATTCACGAAAAGTGAGAGAAGAGCCTCCTCCGGTAAGCCACAGACAGACTCACGCTGCCAAAAAAGAGGTCAGAGAACCTTTTTTCGTGCAGGAAAAGGGGAAGTAAAATAGATCTTGGGATCTGTGGGATTTCACTTCAGAGGCACACATTTTTTGAAGCAGATATTAAAATATCTTGTATAAATATTTAACATGACCCCAAATTTTCTGCCAACTTGCATATTAATAAGAACTAGTTTTCATATATAAAACTAGTTTTTTACATTAGAACTTTGAACACTGGCTAATATCAAATAATTACTAAAATCTACTGATGTGAGCATTATCATGATCATCTTTAAACAATCATCTCATGTTGATATGGTCCGAAACACTCCCGGCAGCGGTCACGTGATGTCTGGACTGCCCGTACCAGCCCCAGAGAAGGAACGGGGGTGGAGACGGAGGACTGGTCAGAGGGCAAGTCACATATCGGGCACTCGGGCCTCATTCTACTCCTCTGCTCTACTTTGGTATGTATCTGAAATTTCCCGTAAGAAGTCCTTTTTTAAAATAAACACAGACGTTTCAGGACCTGAGAAGTCCTGCATCAAACATGCAGAATTTAAGATTCTCAAAACCATTACGCTGTACACTCTAAATGCATGAACTGTAGGACAAAAAGACATTACAAACACACACAAAAAAAGACATCCAAAGATCATTTAAAACATTCCACCACTGGCTTCCCATCTACCTCGCTCTTTTCTTCCTATTTTGGGTTTGTTTTTCAAGAGAATCTAAAGGTATTCATTATAATCCACATACTCTTTAGACTGTGATACAGGAAATAAAACTGGCTGAGGGGGTAGCGGTAGGGACAGGGGCGCGGTTCATATTCCATTTCAGAGTTCTACAAGATTTGGAAACGGAGTCAGATTTTTGATGGGCCAAAAACTCCTAAATATGAGAAAAATTAACATCGATATCATAAGTTATTATTTTTTTAATGTTTTATTACATCCTTTGAAAACAAAATGAAAGTCAATAGACAATAGACAACTTTTTTTTTTTTTTGACAATAGACAACTTTAGAGGCTGAGATGAGAAAATATCACGTGACTCAATTTTGTCTGACATAATTTTAGGATTCAAAAACGTTGTATTTAAAGTTACCCAAGGGGTGCCTGGGTGGCTGGGCTGGTTAAGCATCGGACTTCAGCTCCGATCATGACCTCACGGTTTGTGAGTTCGAGTCCCACACTGAGCTCTCTGCTGTCAGCGTAGAGTCCGTTTTGGGTCCTCTGTTCCCCTCTGCCCCTCCCCGACTCGTTCCCTCTCTCTCTAAAATGAATAAAGCCCTCTTATAAAAAAGACACTTTAGGAAATATACAAATGAAAAACAAAGTTACCCCATCCTCCACAAGGTTTCTTTCTTTAAATGTGTCTAAGCTACTGGGCAGAATGAGCTCTTATCTGGCCAGTTCTGAACAACAGATTCCTCTAATGATGAGGGAGCTAGTGTTACTATGGAAAGAAAGCCAGGTCTGTGCAACGAAACAAAGCACACTGCGCCGCGTGGGTGTGGCTGCGTATCTGAATAAGCCGTCAGAGGGTGTAAAGAAAGTGGCGTGAGGTGGACCCAGCAGTTTAGTGTCGCCTGTAGGACTGAAACATCTGTCTTGAAAACATCTTTAGGGGAGCCTGGGGGGCTCAAGTTGGTTAAGCGCCTGACTTCGGCTCCACGTCATGATGTCTTCAAGCCCTGAATCTGGCTCCCTGCCGACAGCTCAGAGCCTGGAGCCTGCTTCGGACTCAGTCTCCCTCTTTCTCTGCCCCTCCCGTGCGTGTTCTCTCTATCAAAAATAAACATTAAAAAAAAAAGTATCTTTAAAAGCCCAGCACAGCATGAACTAGCTTAGCTGCCGGTGGGACAGGCTGGGAAAAGCACGGAATCAGCTACAAAGAGTGACATGTCATCAACAGTATAATAAACTGGGAACGCCATTTAAAAAAGCAAATCATCGTCAATTATAGATACTGTTATCAAGAGGAAGTGGACACAGAAATAAAAAGGCTCAAAAAAGCATATTTTAAAGAAACACAGGGAACATCTCTTCCTCCTTCTAGTCCTTCTCCACCAAACACAGAAACACAAAAACTACACAGAGAACTCAGCTGGCTCTTTTTTTTATCTATCTATCTATCTATCTATCTATTTAATTTATTTTTAGCTGGAACTTTTAAAGGTTCTGTACAAAAGAGTAAGTTGGTTGTGGCCTTTTAATAACACTTTGGGACTCATAAATGAGAGACTGAGAAAGAATAATTCAGGGGTGGCTGGGTAGCTCAGTCGGTTAAGTGTATGACTCTTGGTTTTGACTCGGGTCATGATCTCGCAGTTTATGAGCCTGCTTGAAATTCTCTCTCTCCCTCTCTCTCTGCTCCTCCCCTGCTCATGCTCTCTCTCAAAATAAACATTTTTATAATATCCATAAATTTATAAACATTTAAATAAATTTATATAAATACAAAGTTTTTATAAATATATTTATAAATGAATAAAATCTTTGAAGAAAATAAAGTGCAGCCTTTTGTGATTATCTGAAGAGCACACATAAATTATGAGAACTTAAAGAGACAAACAATTTTTAACATTCTATGGTCTTCTCTAGAGCATCTTCAATTACCCTGAGAAACGTTCTAAAAGAATTTGGTCCTCTGACCTTTGTAAAATGGGACTTGAAGAGTACCGACTGGAGACAAGGATCCTCTAAAAGGCTCTAGGAAGCCATAAACAAGAAGACAGGTGAGGGGAAGCCCACGTAAGGCAGGCTCTTCCCAGGACCTCCTCCAAACTTCCTTGTGATCGGGGTAACCTGCTGCCCCCAGGTCCCCAGGTTTCCAAGTGCATCAGGCAAAAGCATCCCAAAGGCTGACCTGAGGCAACATGCTCCAGGAAGGGCGCCCTCGCCTCCCTGATCTTTGAAAAGGTAATGGGGGGGGGGGGGCGGACTGATACGGACAAAGAGGAACGTCTGTTTCTAACCCTGACCAAATATCAACATAACGGGGTTTCCTTAAGGCCGGATGTAGGACGAAAGAAGCAGCAGCGAAACGCTGGCAGTGAATTCTCAAGTTGAGGCCCATAAATTTCTAGAATTACCGAATCATTTTCTACTGAGGAAACAGAAGACAGGGAGTGGATTTGCCTTGGACAAAACCAAAACAACCCCCCCCCCCCCACCCGCACGAAACAAAGGTGATATATTCAATATATAGCATTCTGAAATCTTAATTACTACAGTTCTTAGCCCAGCACAAACTGTAGCTGGTGCGACTTAACAAAACATTAGAAGTTCCTTTTTAAAAGGCATTTCTTAAAACCAAGAACTCAAAGAAAGAAGTCACAGCCGTCGAGAGAGCTGCGGCTTCCGGAGGGCTCGTACCGTACCATGACTCGGCTCTGTCACCTGGCAAGCAGACTGCTCCAGGCACGGTCGCGTGGGCAGCCTGCGGCAGAGAACACACATGCACACAGCTGAGGTGGTCCGTCGCCCCGCGCCCCCCTTGCGCCCCCCGGCACGCGCGCTCCTTCCCCAGCGCGTGCGTCGCGCTCACACCGCCGTGCCAGGGCCCCGAGATCTGGACAGGCTTCATGCTATGAATCCCAAACATTTAAGTCCAGCAAGACAAAGACACTTTGCATACGTCAAAATTAGACACAGTGGTCGGTGATTTCTTTAGTTATCAAAAAAGAAGGCACCAAAGCAGGTATGGAAGGACAACAGATCGTGATCTGGCAACTATTCCCCGAGTATTAACTGAAGAAATACGAAGTGAGACCAAATGGGCCACGCTACCGGAAAAAGGTACTTTTGAGAGGGAAGTCTCAGTACCCTAGCGATAAATAAAATTATACCACAAAGTATGAGGGGATTTTTCAAAAGCAGAGTAAAAACAACTCAAACTCATGGAAATCCTAATATAATGAGAAAAAATACAGAGCGTCCACAGGCATCAGCTCCCGGGGCCCCGGGCTCTCACAGCCCCTTAGGACCAAGCCGGGCCCTGCACGAGGGAACGTGAGTCACACGGTCTTTGCGCGACGCAGCCCTCGCTCCGAGGAGAAGCGTTTGCAGGCAACTTCTCGGTCGCCAACAGCTGACTCTGAACTCTCCACGGGCTGTTCCCATATTGCTTCTTGCCTATATTTTATTGTGGCTCAATTTCTATTTAAAGTGGGATTAAGGGAAGACGACACTTTGCTGTCTGGTTTTCAAACACACCAGGTCCCAGGTTGCACTCTTTGGAGTCATTAATACAGACCTGCGTGTGCTGTGATGCCTTTCATTTCATTACGGTTAGTGCTCACACAAGCAGTGATATCAGCCTCCGTCACTCAGAGAAACACTCCCAGACAACACTTCGGTGTGCACTACAGACGCGCGTGCCCGTGAGGCCGTTCAGAACGGGTGCGGCCAAATCTCTGCATTCATGCCCAGAAGGAAGTGGCGCAACAGAGTCACTGCTCCGCGGAGGGAGGGACACGGCCAGCCTCCGAGACCGCCGCCCCGGGCCTGGGCTGCGCCGGGCCAACAGCGCGTGCCGGCGTCCGTGTAGCCACAGCTCGTGACAAATAAGCAAACCTGGCGGACCTGCTGCTCTGCGAGGGCCGCTACCGGCCGTGCAGGGCTCACGTCCCTCCCCAGTATCAGAAAGGAGAAAAACCAAGTTACATTTTATACTCTGTGTTACTTCAAGCTCTCTTCTAGCCATTACGTCTCTCTTCACCATGGCAGCGGCCGAACGGGCACTTCTCAACTTCTGTTAAACCATCCTACTTTGCTTCGGGGTAATTTTACACTGGAATCCAGTTTTCACCATCTGTGCCACTGAGGAAATTTCCCCATGAAAGGGAAAGCGAACCGTGTGACACAGACCCTGGATCATTTCGATTACATGACAGGTTCTGTTTTAAGATCAGACTGCTACTTTTATGTTTCTGCCGCTCAAGCCCCGGCGAGCTGCCCCCGCGAGCCGTCAGGCGCCGCAGCGACCGCAGACCCTCTGCGGCACCCAGATGGAGAAAACTGGAAACGCTGAGCAGCGTCAAATTGTCTTAAACCAAGTCACTTGTAAATGACAGTAAGCGTAAATCAAAGAAATACTTCTACTTGGTATTTGATGCTCAGAGGTAAGAAACTCCAATGTGTAAAAGGAGGAGGAGGAACACGCTCAGCTCACCCGGCCCAGCGCGTCATGACACAAGACAGCGGGACAGTCTGAGAACACACCCAGACCGTCATCGCCTGTGGCCGCCCGTTAACGTTCTGAAGGAAGGAGCCTACCCCAAGCCGCCTCCGAGGATGCCGTGACTGCACTCACAGCCGACGTCAGGGTCCCGGTTTGTGTGCGCACTGCGTGTCCAGCGCAGGCACGCGTGTGCTTTCCCCGCAGGCAGAGCACAGGCGGGGAGCCTGTGACATTGGAGTTGGGTGACATTTCTGTCTTTAATCCCTACATTTATGAAAGTAATGGCGTTTGTGACTCAGGCGGGCTCGAGATTTGCTCGGTCACATCTCTGCATCAGCGCAAGTGGTGTCGCCATCAGTTCTGACGGCTGCCTGCTGTCGTGGGGACGGGAGGCCCTTGGCAGACTCTGCCTATCTGTCCTTCCACCACAGGGCCAGGTTCACGCCGTAGGGCTGCTGGGCAGAGGACTGCACGCACGCCCCAGCAACAAAACAAACAACGACGTGTCACATCGGAGCTGAAAACACCGGGAAAGGCACCGCCGTCTGTGGTGAGGTCCCTGGCACAGCGTGCTGACAGCGCAGCGTCTGCGGCCCCGGCCCCGGCAGCTGCGGCCCGGCTCGGGCTCTGCCTCCACCCCTTCTCTCTTGGGGCCCCCGGATTTGGTTCCTCCCGTTGTCCAGGTGTTCAAATGACCAGCACGTTAACTCAAATGGCCGTTAATGTCTGAGACGGCGACTGGCCGCCAGTGCGCCTGCCAAACCCTGAAGAACGTGGGAACCCAAAACATTTAGACTTGAGGCTGTAGGATTCATGTTTTTACTCAGCTTGAACTTAACCAAAAAAGGGTCCTTGGAGTAAGGGCTCAACCAAACGAGTATTTATACTGAAAATGGATTCTCTCCTATAATGAATGCAGAGGAACAGCGCTTTTTCCAACAAAAATGAGATTACTGTCTAACAAGTCAATCGTGAGACTGGAAGCACTCGGGTGCCGTCCCGTCAGTAAGCTGCTCGCTCGCCTCCGGGTACAGCCTCTGCCCTGCACAGCGGATGCGGCTTCGCGATCGGCAACTGACATTTGCTAATAAGCGTCGTTAAGAAGCTAAATGTAGAGTGTCCCCAGAAATGTGAGTCCTCTGCAAAACATATTCCATTCTGCTAGTTTGGGAAGGAGTAACTCCACGTTGAGTAGGTTTATTCTATTTATTTTTGAGTTACCTAACAGGCTTTTTACTTGTTTTCTTAAGAATGAATAGGAAAATAAAATTGTTAAAACAAATTTTATTTCCAGGGGCAACTGGGTGGCTCTGTTGGCTGGGTGTCCGACTTCAGCTCAGGTCATTATCTCACGGTTCGGAGGTTTGAGCCCCTCAAAGGGCTTGGTCTGTGCTGACTGCTTGGAGCCTCAGGCCTGCTTTGGATTCTCTGCCCCCCTCTCCCTCTGCCTCTCCCCTGCTCACCTGCGCACGCGCGTGCTCTCTCTCTCTCTCTCTCTCTCTCAAAAACAAACATTTGAAAAAAAAATCTATTTCCAGACATTTCTATCACATTTAAGTACTAGAAGGCAGTAATTCTACACAGCTAAAATTTCAAACAGGACAAAATATTAACTAGTGATAGTGAGTGTTTATTAACGGGGAGAGAGAACTGCTCAGTGCCAGCCTGTGCTGTTGGTGGCTTTTCCTACGTTACCCACCAGGTAACAGCACATTCTAGAGCTGCGCTGTCCAACATGGCAGCCACCAGCGGTGTGTGACCACTGTAATTTAATTAAAATTTAAAATTCCAAGCCTCGGTCACACTTGTTTCACACGTTTGATACCCACATGTGGCGAGTGACCAGCAACCGAAACAGCACAGATCCAGAGCGTTCCCTCTCTCCTATCATTGAACTGCGGCTCCAGACAGAGCACAGAACCTGGCACCTGGCTGAGCCTGGCACTTGGAGGGATGCACAGCGCACGTTTAAAACACCCTTATTTAAGTTTTAAATACAAATAAGTGCCTCATAAATCAGATTTAAATAGTCTATATCATACACAATTCCAACAGCTAGTTATTAAAGTATTTTAGGGGCACCTGGGTGGCTCACTCAAACATCCAACTCTTGATTTGGGCTCAGGTCATGATCTCACAGTTCATGGGATCAAGCCGTGAGTCGAGCTCCAGGCTAACAGCAGGGAGCCTGCCTGGGATTCCCTCTCTCCCTCTCTTTCTGCCCCTCACCCACTTGTTCCCTCTTTCTCTCAAAACAATAAACATTAAACATATATACATATATATACATATATGTATATATAGTGTTTTAAAAGTGTTGCTTAAATGGAAACACACAAATGAGCAGAAATGGGACGTAATGGTTAGAAAATGTAAAAGTCCTCAAAGAAAAAATGGCTCAAGATTGATTTCTTTAAAAGTACCAAAAGGGGAGCACCTGGGTGGCTCAGTCGGTTCAACATCTGACTTCGACTCAGTCAAGAAATCCTGGCTTGTGAGTGCGAGCCCCGCGTCGGGCTCTGTGCTGACAGCTCAGAGCCTGGAGCTGCTTCCGATTCTGTGTCTCCCTCTCTCTCTGCCCCTCTCAGCTCATGCTCATGCTCTGTCTCTCTCAAAAATAAACAAACATTAAGAACTAAAAAAAATACAAGAATCAAAAGGACATTAGTTGGGTTTTTCAAAAACTGTGCTTTGAAAGAACAACTTGATTAAATAAAAAAACCCAACAGGGGGTCAGCACTAGGCCCCTGCGGCCTGCGGCTCGTCAACAGGCGGCGGTCGGCTGTGCCCCGTCACCACATGGCCGCGCGCCTCCTTGGCAGAGCGCACACAGCGTGGACATACCGGCTGGCTTCCAGCTTCAGATCCTCAGCGCTGCACAGCTGGAAGAGGCTGAGGAAAAACTACCCAATGAAAAGGCTTGGTCACATTATGAGCCAGAGTGCTGATTTTAACTGTAATATTTCTGAACATTACAACCAAATTAATGTAGGCACGGACATAATCTGCTCACCAGATTGGATAGAGACTAGTCTTTTAAAACAATGAGAAAACTAGTCTCCATTTTATGATGATCAAAATGCACCTTTTCAAAGAAGGCTTAAATGGATATCAAAATTGTACCCCAGAAATACAGCAAATAAACATTTATATGTGTGGTCAGTAAAATGGTAAATTCAGGGCATAAATAGTAAAAAAAAAAAAAAAATCAGATATTTGGCATCTCCTATAATTGGTTAAGACAATTCAACAAATGTGGCACTTTAATTGAAAATTAGTTTCAATTTGGTAATATAAAAATTTAGAAAGATTATGAGTCTAACAAACTCAGTTTTAAAGAAAGCTCAAAGGCAGGTGGTTCACAATTCAGCTCCACCGAGCTCATACTCTGTCCACCAAACTCCCTCCACACCTTGTAAGACCTTTTTGATTATGTAATTTAAAACAATACCTTTCCCACATTAGAATTTTACAACCCAGGTCTGAGCTAAAAATTTCAGTGTGTGGAAAATCCAAGCATCATAACCACTACTAAAGATTTAACCAACACCATATTTTCGCTGGATGTAAAGCTGAAAGTATCTCTGCTAGCAAAAACAGGAAATCAGAACATTAGCAGATATAAGCAAAAAACGTTGTGCAGCCCAATTAAAATAAAAGCAATAAG
The DNA here is from genome assembly GCA_004023845.1 of Helogale parvula. Taxonomy (NCBI): domain Eukaryota; kingdom Metazoa; phylum Chordata; class Mammalia; order Carnivora; family Herpestidae; genus Helogale; species Helogale parvula. Next base: position 62,663 of record PJEM01006545.1, on the reverse strand, counting down.
TAAAAACTAGTTTTAATAATACCATTCAAGTGTTTAAAACCTCTACCCAGGCAGTTCAAGAGGATGAAGACTGTCCGCAGGCCCCGTCCCCACGCAGCCCGCGAACTCACCATCTTTAAAATCGCCCCGTACAGCCGCAGGAGCACCTTCCGGGGCTCGTCACCGACGGAGGCCACGGTGTCGGGTAAGGAGCACTGGAACAGCATGTTACTGAGGCCACCTCTGTTGGAAGGAAGAGGACAGAGGGCGTCAGTATTTTCAAGGTCAGCTAAGCCGCCCCCCGCCCCGGTCAACTACAGATGAGACATCGGGGCCCACGGGACCGGTTCTCATCCAAGTCTCCATCAGCTCGTAGGAGACACGCGATATAAACGACAAGCCCACAGTTTTTGGATCAATTCCGTCATATTAAAACCAGCAAATTCCCAATTTGTTCTTCTTAGATTAGCGCTGGGGGTGAGTTTTGTTTAAACTGCAGGTGTGCATCCACACGTGGCGTGTGTCTCTAGAGAATGACCTGGAATGGAAGAGAACCCCATGCAGCTGGGAGTAGAGGAAATCCCAGATGCATTCCTTCAGGCCCGCGCTCTTCCATGACCCAAATTTTCCGTTATGCCCCCACAATGACCAGGGTAAAACCTCAGGGCAATACTAACCCGCCTCCCCCAGGGCCTTCTACTTGACGTATGTGCGGTTCCATGTTCTTAATGTCTCAACTGGGCCGCCCAGGTGGCTCAGTTGGGTGAGGGTCCAACTCTTGATTTTGGCTCAGGTCATGATCTCACAGTTCACGAGTTTGAGTCCCACATCAGGCTCTGTGCTGACAGCTTAGGGTCTGAAGCCTGCTTTGGATTCTGTGTTTCCTTCTCTCTCTCTGCCCCTCTCCTACTCACGCTCTCTCTCTCAAAAATTAATAAATGTTAAAAAATGTTTTGAAAAAACTTGCAACATTAACTGGTCCTTGGTGCGTTCAGCGGAAATGGGCGACCTCAGTACCCTGACCCTTGCACTCTGACTATATGAGAGACAAGAAACAAGTTACAGGGGTCATTGGAAACAGGAAAATAATTGCCTTTGGGACAATGCACCTGCCCGGGTCGGACAGGTTTGGGTAGAGAAGAAGGTTAGTTAGTGTGGGAATCAAGCTCAATGAAGGAATACGAAATACAAGCAGCAACTCATCCGCAGGAGACTTCAGAGTCCCTCAGTCCTAATCTTACCCACCTGGCAAATCTTTTTTTTTTTAATAATTTTTTAAATGTTTTATTATTTATTTTTGAGAGACAGAGAGCACGCAAGCAGGGGAGGGTCAGAGAGAGGGAGATACAGAATCTGAAGCAGGCTCCAGGCTCTGAGCTGTCAGCACAGAGCCCGATGTGGGGCTCAAACCCATGAACCATGAGATCATGACCTGAGCCGAAGCCGCACGCTTAACCGACTGAGCCACCCAGGCGCCCCCCCACCTGGCAAACCTTAAGGACCTTAAGCAAACCTTAAGCAAAGCAGTATGCGGGAGGCCAGGGTGATACAAAACTGAACGGTGCTCTGGCCCTTGCCCTCAAGAACATCCTCTCTAACGAAGGAAGCAGGCACACAACTGTCAGAATTCGAAATCACAGGGCAGTGCATGGGGCTACGTGCTTCAACACGTCCGCACCTGCTTCCGTATCTGGTGGCAGTAGATGTGCAACGCGGGAGGAAAGGTGACCAGCAGACCGAACCACAGTTTCTAGAAGGATATCTCCCAGTCACAGAAGAGCCCAGTTCTCTCCCTGCTCCATCCATAAAGAGCCCAGTCAAGCTATGCTCCTCAAAGTGAGGCCAGAACACAAACCTAATTTACACCATCATGTGCACAATCACACAGGTATTATGAGCACACACTGACAAGTGCTGCCAAGAGCCACAGAATACAGAGCAAGAGGCTGTGCGGGGAGGGAAGAGAATTGGCGGAATTTTTATCTGGGGGCTCACGCTGGTATCTTAACGTTAACTTAACTAACAATGTTAGAAGCTCTGCTGTGGCGTCCCCCTCCCTTTCCTCGGGCAGCGGACCCAGGTTTTGGGCAGGCAGCACCGCGCCAGGCTCGCAGGCTGGGCTCACCCGCTGCCTCCGCAGGTGGCGTGCCCCTGGGCCAGGTGCAGACAGATAAGCGTACAAGGAGGTATTTGTGTGACATGGGGGGTCAACTTCAAACACGCTCCCGGGCCTGCCCCTTTCTCCCTGTCCTCTCTCCTGCCATCTGACACAGGAGACAACGGAGTGTCAAGTGCTAACCAGGCTCTGGTCTCCGAGCTCCAAATCCACACTTCAGTTCTCGGTGTGGTGCTGGCGCTCCACCAGTCACAAATCTTCTTTGCCAGCTGCTTCCAGTTAGGTCTGGCCAGTTGGGGTCTGCGGGAAGGCTGGAAGGCAGGAGAAGGGGGATGACATGTTTGCTTGCTCTTCCAGTCTGAGCACTGCAGGAGCAACAGGGAGACCCCCGCTGCTTTCACCCGGGGTGTCATCTGAAGATGACCTGTCTTACTAGGTCTGGTTAGGCTGGGCTCCCGGACTGACGAGACCGTGGGCCCCCTAAGAGACAGTGCTGGCAGGAGGCAGCATGCTGCAAGAAAGACCACTGGCTTCAGAGCCAGGGACTCACATCCCAGTTCTGCCACTTGCCAGCTGTGTGATCTTGGGCACCTCACTAAACCTCTCTGAGCCTCAGATTCACCCCTCTGTAAAAGAGTTGCACTTTGTTTAGTCATTTTAAGAGCTCCATGGGGCGCCCGGGTGGCTCAGTCAGTTAAGTGCCTGACCCTATTTCAGCTCAGGTTATGATCTCATAGTTCGTGAGTTTAAGTCCCGCACTGGGCTCTGTGTTGACAGTGCGGAGCCTGCTTGGGATTCTCTTTCTCCCTCTCTCTCTCTCTGCCCCTTCCCACATGCTTGCTCTCTCTCTCTCAAAATAAATACACTTAAAATAAAAAAGAGAGAGAGCTTCTTCGGCTCCAGTGTTCAGCAGGTGAGCTGGTTCACCCTCCCCACAGTCCTATGGGGTGGATGCCGACACTGCCTCCCGTCCACAGATGGGGGACGAAACAGAGCGGGGGAGCACCAGGTGTCCACTTTTTAAAAAAATTTTTTTATGTCTTTTATTTATTTTTGAGAGACAGAGAGAGACAGTGCAAGCAGGGGAGGGTCAGAGAGAGAGGGAGATACAGAATCTAAAGCAGGCTCCAGGCTCTGAGCTAGCTGTCAGCACAGAGCCTGATGCGGGGCTTGAACCCACAAACCGTGAGATCATGACCTGAGCCGAAGCCGGACGCTTAACCAACTGAGCCACCCAGACGCCCCTGACCCGCACGCTTAAAAATGGTTACAAATAGTAAATTTCATGTGGTGTATATTTCATCACAATGCTTTATTTTTTTAAATTTATTTAATTTCTCCATCAAACGTGGGACTCAAACTCACAACCCCAAGGTCAGAGCCAGGCAGGCACCCCTTGCAATGTTTTAAAAAAGGGATGAAGTATTTACACTTGCTATGACATAAATGAATCTTAAAAACAGTATGTGCCCAGTGAGGGGTTCCTGGGAGACTCAGTCCGTTGAGCATCCAACTTCAGCTCAGGCCATACATAATCTTGCAGTTTATGAGTTCGAGCCCTGCACTGGGCTCTGCGCTGACAGCTCAGCGCCTGGAGTCTGCTTTGGAGTCTGTGTCTCCCTCTCTCTCTGCCCCTCCCTGGCTTGCACTCTGTCTCTCTCAAAATAAACAAACATTTGAAAAAAACAAAAACATTATGCTAAGTGAAAGAAACCAGTCCCATATCATGTGATCCCATTCGTATGAAATATCCAGAACCAGGAAATCAAGAAAGAGAAAGTTGATCAGTGAGTGCCTAGGGCTGAAGGGGCCGGCGTTTCCTTCCAAGATGATGGAAAATGTTCTAAAATTGTGCAAGGGGCACCTGGGTGGCTTAATCAGCAGAGCATCTGACTTGGGCTCAGGTCATGATCTCTTGGTTCATGAGTTCAAGCCCCACATTAGGCGCACTGCTGTCAGCAGAGAGCCCACTTCGAATCCTCTGTCCCTCTCTCTCTGCGCCACCCCTCTGCCCCCGGCTTGTGTTCTCTCAAAAATAAGTAAAACATTTTTTTAAAAGGAAAGCTACTTTTAAAAAAAGACTATGGGATGACAGTTGCCCTACCTGTGAATACACTAAAAACCACCAGATACATACACTTTAAATGGGCGATTTGTATGGTGTGTGAACTATATCTCAATAGAACACTTTTTAAAAAAGGAAAATGACTTTTTTGTATGTAATGATTTTTTCTTAACCAGTTAAAAACTTGAATGTGTTTCTACCAAAACAATGTTTCCCATGTGTAAATAAAAGTCATATTTAGCAATCTTTTCAACAGCTTACTTAAAATAGAAACAATCATGAGTCCCCAGGAATCTTCATAAGAGTAAAGACCCCTTTTCCCAAAAGGCAAATCAGCTGTCCACCCCAGTGAGGGAAGAAGAGAAAGACCAAGGAACCCGAGGCTCTGCTCTCCCCCAACTGCGCCTCCAAGTGCATGGGAAGGCGTGGAGAGGATCGAGGGGGCCTTGACCTTCTTCTCGACGCAGGGCAGCGCCTCTGGTGGGCAGCTTATCAGAAGCGCCCTGCCACACAGGCTCCTGGCTACCAGACGGCAGAACAGGCATTCCATCAGTTAAAAGCCCTCGTTTTCCTTCCTGTCACACACTCTGGAGGGTTCAGTCAACAGCGGGAGCACACAGATGAGCTACTGTTCTAAATTGTGTGACTCCATTCAAAGCTTAATCCCGTTCTCCTAGGCAGGCTGGCCGGCTCGGCCAGAAACAAGCCCACAGCCTGGAAACTCTTCGTCTCCTGAATGATCTGTAGCCCCCTTTGCTCAACAGGCTGTGGCGGGAGGAAGTAAACCGTTGGTTATTTTTTAGTGACAAGCAAGATAAAGGAAACAAGGTCATTACCATGGATGACCCAAAGTGTGAGAAACCACCGAGACAAAAACCCAGTTACCAATGGAGCCAAACAACACGACAAGGCACAAGAAGACATGTTGGGAAGACGCGCCCCAGACACGGTAACAAGACTGCGACAGCTCAGTCGCCACATAATGTCAAGACGTGCTCCAAGTAAAACCCCAGAAACTCAAGGATCCAAGCAAGTGGCAGAACCGCTTTATAATAAACACACATGTCACAGTCAAACTCTGGAGACACAGGACATTCAACTAAGTAAAAATATCAAGTAAAACGAAACAAACACATCTATTTCACAACCAGCACACGGAAGCCACCGCGGCAGGCAGGCAGGCTCGAAGCGCCGCTGGCGGGCACCCTCGCCAGGCCGACCAGGCCAAGTGCGCGTCACCCACCCTGTGCGAGGGCCTCTAACAGAGCCGACGGGCCAATGGGCGGAACGAAGAGCATAAATCGGATGTTAAAATAATCATTTCGATTTCTCTTGATATATAGCTAATCAAGAGTTAACTTACAAGGAAGAACAATGACTTCTCTAATGGCAGCACAGGCGGAAACAAAAAGGCTACGTGAAAAGCCACGGTAACAAAGAGCCCCAGGCTGAAAAACTACTGCTAACGCATTTCTGTGCTAAAGAAAGTGGTTTGTGAAAATGAAGGCACAGAGCAGCCCCGAGGGGCACTGAAGGGCGACACCCCCAACCACAAGCAATGAAGAACTCAGCTGACCTGACTTGGGTTAAAGACTCGGGTTTTATCAGTTTTACTGGAGCGACTACAGTAGGCTGCTTATGGCGCTCAGTAAATTGTTTGCCTTTCAGATTTCAGAATTCATGCTCCAAAAACTCTTGTTAATACGGATCTTAAAGACCCCCAAGATAAAAAATGTAACAGGCTACCCAAAGTCTACCATTCAAACATAACAACTGTGAACACTCTGGGTTGCTGGTTTGTTTTGTAAGTAGGCTCCCTGCCCAACATGGGGCTTGAACGCATGACCGGGAGATCAAGAGTCACATGCTCTACCCACTGAGTCAGCCAGGCGCCCCTACACATTCTGGGTTTTTTTATTTGTCATTTTCCTAAGCTCCTCTTTTCCTGCTTCTTTCTTGTTATTAACATTAGAATCATAGTATAATGTTCCTTTTCTATTTATATTACAAACATTTTCCATCAATTCAGCATTAAAAACACAATTTTTAATCACGCATGCAATTTCATCTTAAAGGCCGAGCATGGTTTATTTAGCCAAGGGCTGACTGCTGGAGACAGTGGGCTTCTCCGCAACTGCTGATTTCTAGCCGTAACTCTGTGGCGCGGACACCTGCACATCAACCGCTGCGCGCAATCTGATGAGACCCTGCAGTCACAGCTGGGTTTCTGGGCCGAAGGACACTAACTTTTTAAAGCTCTTGCTGCCCACTGCCCAAGTGGCCTACACACGAGCCACTCCCTCCTCCTCGCCTGTCAGCACATCACCACTCCTGCCTCCTCCTCTTAGGACTGACTCATCCATGGAAGAGTGATATACCAAATACTATTTTCTAGAAACTTCAAATTGCTAGTGAGGATAACTAATAATAAAAAGCTTGCACAGGAAATACTTGTAGGTACATCAATACAGCAAAAAATAGTTCTTAAACAAACTATAAAACATGCTGAGAGCTAGCAGCTTTATTTAAATGACTTCTTGGCTACAAGCATCAATGATTTTCCCCCAAACTGATAAATGTCAATCCATTATTCTCCCCAGAAAGCGATAAAATTCATTGCACTAGCCACTAAGAGGAGAAGAGAAAATTAGAAAATGTAAAATGCCATTAATCTAAAAATGGAGTTGACTCAGAAATGGGTCAAAGATCCTATGTCACAGTAGGCAATGTACTAATCAACAATTATTTTTCCTATCAACAATTATTAAAAAGAACCTTGAGAAACCCCACAAAACCATTTCAAAACAAAAACCACTCCATGTAATGCTAAGATCTGGTATCTGATGCTCCTTGCTCTCAAAGTTCCCAATAGCAAAAAACATCAGCCACACAGAACCCACCACTTTCTCTTCTCCCCGGGGTTCCACTGTCCTGGCACCCCCCAAGGGCACTGTAAAAACAGTCAAGAGAAACACTCCAGAGTAAAGTCCAGAGAAGGGAGTTTGCTAACTCCCCTCTCTCTTGCCCTTTGCCCTCCTCCTACAGACTCCCTTCCATGCTGTCCACACTCTCCTGGCTTTTCAAAGCCTTGAACTTCTGCTGTAGTAGCTACGGCCATCTCCCCACGAGGGGGCTTCTGCAGAGCCTCATCCTGAAATCCGCCACTGAGCCGACAGGCCAAATGCAAAGACAGGAAAAGGATGAGAGTCAGATGGAAAGACTCAGAAAAGACGGCATTTTCTTTTTTTTTTTCTTTTACAGTTTATTGTCAAGTTGGTTTCTATTTAACACCCAGCGCTCATCCCCACAAGTGCCCTCCTCCATGCCCATCACCCCCACCCCTCTCCCCCACCCACACCAGACCTCAGTTTGTTATCAGTATTCAAGAGTCTCTCGTGGTCTGCCTCCCTCCCTCTGTCCAACTATTAAGATGGCATTTTCAATAGCACAGAGGCAGGAGAAAGCAGTCCAACTGCAACCATTCCTTCGGGCATGAGCCGCCTGCCCAACGACCATACACACCCTGCAGAACCCTAGGCTTCCTTACTCACAATCCACAAACAGGCCAAGGGCCACTCACACACCAGATCTGTCTGCGGTTCTCATTAGTGACGTGGGGTCCCTGAAAAAGGTCAGAGACACCTGCAAGAATCTTGGGCTTCTCCCAATGGCCCTGCTCTCAATGTTCACAAACGTCACCTGGTCCTGGACTATGACAGGATGTATGTCTGCACAGATTTCTAACGCACAGGCATACCCCACTGGATTTGAGGGTGGGAATGTCTTCTGACTACTACCAATCTCAAACATATGACTGAGCAACACACGGTCATCCAGAGTCCTTGTGCAGACACCTGACAAGCAATGGGTACTATTGTACAGAACCAGTCATCACAAAAAATCTGGGCAAAAACAGGGACAGGAGAACATAATCTTCCTGCCAAAACTGAAGTGCATATCTGAGTGAATATTAGAAATAGCCACCACACTGTGGGAACAGCGATGGAAAGGAGACTAGAAGATCAGACAGGAGGCTGATTATTAACACTATGAACACTTTAATTTCCAGCAAACTTCTCAACCTCTCTGAGCATCCGGGGCTAAGACGCCTCTTGCCTAGGACCGATACCCAGATTAACCAAGATGAATGTGATCAATATAGTATCTGGCAATAGCAGGCACACAATAAATGCAATTTTTTTTCTTTTTTTATATTTATTTATTTTTGAGAGAAAGTGTGAACAGGGGAGGGTCAGAGAGAGAGGGAGGTACAGAATCTGAAGCAGGCTCCAGGCTCTGAGCTAGCTGTCAGCACAGACCCCGACGCGGGGCTCAAACCCACGAACTGTGAGATCATGACCTGAGCTGAAGCCGGACATTCAACCGACTGAGCCCACCAGGCGCCCTGCAATTTTTTATTAGAGTGATTATCTTCGAAAACAGAAGTTCTAGTATTTAAACTATCATGAAAAGATCAAAGTAATATTTAAGTTAAAATATAACATCATGTACCAACTTAAAGAATAAGGCAGTTCAGTAAATACCAGCATAAAACAATCTCTGAGATATAGTGTTGCTTTTAGTACCAAAAAAAAAAAAAGGTGACCTATTGTAAGATTCAATTTTTTTATTGTAAGTTTTAAAGAAGAGGTCGCCTCATGTTCGTAGCCCCGCACACTGGAGGGCACACAGTAGCTCTCAGTGTCTGCTGAAGGAATGAATAAACCCAAATATACTAATACATGAAAAGCATCTCTCTGGACGAATCTTGAAGAACCTGAGAACACCGCTTGCCTCTAGAGAGGAGCACCGGGGTCAGAGGTGACAGAAAGATCTACGGTAGATCCTTTCATGATGTTTGAATTTGAAAACCAGTATACAGATTATCTATTCAAAAAAAAAAATTAAACTAAATGAACAAAAATAACCCATGTTTTTTCCAACTGTCTTCTGTAATCACAAATAAAAGGAATGCTCAGGGAGGGAGCTAGCCCACTTGACTGAATTTCCTGGTTAATCATCAAGTAGGTATGAAGAAGCATCATCCCAACTATGAGACAATTACAGGTAAACAAAATATTCTTGTTGAAAATCTAAAATTCCTTCATGCCTCCCTCCATTCCTGCCTTAACTCTAACTTGCAAATATGATGTGTCTATTAATGATCTGAGCCCCTTGCTGATCTGAACATGAAATATCACTGAAGAACTACACAGGCAAGAAAGACACCACAAAAAGGAACTCAGATTTGAGTGTTTCCAAAGCACCACAGAAAATGTTTTAATTCTTAGGTAATCTTGCACCTTATTTTTACATTTTCTTTTAAAAAAATAAAATAAGTCATGGAGATGGAAAGCGCAACATAGAGTATACAGTCAATAAAAACATTTTTTAGTGACAGATGGAGGCCACACTCATGGTGAGCACTGAATAATGTGCAGAATTGTTGAATCTTATGTTGTACACTTGAAACTAATATAACCTCTATGTTAATTATACTTCAATAAAAAAATAACTTTTTTGTTAAAAAAAAAAAGGGGTATTAAAGCAGAAGAACCCGGATAGACCATTTACACCGTGACTTCTGAGACTCGCCCATCAGACCGCTCTGCGCGCCGGGGAAGGAGGAGGCTTCCTTCTCATATGTGCGTGTCCGGGCGGTATTTTCTCTTCTGCTCCGTAATATACCAGTTTTCTTTTAACAAACACAACTGGTCAATGCAAACCACTCTCGGAATCTGTGAATACAATTAGCTTTCTGGGGAGATTTATCAGGTTACATCGCAGCTGGAGTACTAACATAGGTATTCTAGTTTGATAAGCACACATCTAGCGCTTACCTTGATTTTATGGACACGGGAATGGTACAAACAAAACAAAACAAAACAAAACCAAGGAAAATTTTCAGTAGAGTGGGCCCCAGTTCATTGAGCCTTTACTGCAAATTTTCTGCCTCAAGTCACATAACAGGCCTGTGCTTTTCAGGCCTCCTTTTCAGCCCTGCATTTCCTGATAGCCTTTAAAACAGCCTAAATGAAATTTATCCATTATCAATCTATAATAAGGGCTCATTTGCTTCTTGATGAATTTTCCAACCCTCAACTTCAGAGAACTAGATTTGTTTTCTGTTCCAACTGGTCTTTCTCCACATCAGCTCCATTGTTCCAAAGCTGCCAGCACACCCCTTTCCAACAGAAGTCTAGAATTCAAGACAGTAAAGCGGGTCAGGGAAATCTACATGTTACCTACACCCGGAGCACAGTCACAAAATCCCCAAACCTGGCAGCACACAAAATAAATCAAGTTCCTCTTAATTTGCTACTAAGTCATCACCATTCAAACAGGCTACTCTAATATGTAGCCATGAAGTACAATTAATTCTCAGGCAGAACAGCAATGTGTAGATTTTCAAGGAGGGGGAAGGAAAACGGACACGTGTCCACTACAAGGTAAATGAGACAACGTCACTACTTCAGTCACCATTTAGGGCACAGCTGTTGTTCCCCTGGAAGGCCAGCGGTGGCTGAAGTGCTCCCCTTTGAAACACAGAAAGCAAGTCACTAGAAGTGACCCAACCATAAAGACAGGAGGCAAAGGAAGGTGACGACTGCTGCCACGGCTGGAAAAGTCACCTCTCCACTTTCTACTGTCCAGACTGTCACGTGGGTCAGTGCAGTGCTGCTGTAAACTCCCGGCCCCCTCTCCACGCAGAGTCACAGGAGCAAGCTGTCATCTTGGTTCCACAGCACATACAGAGGAAACAAAGGCCACTTCACAAATCCGTCCAGACTTCCCACCCACCTTACCAAAAACACGGAATGCCACCATCAGGGGTTGGCCATGAAAACTTACTCAATTCTGGTTGCTCTGTAAAGTTCACATAGCTTGTAGATGCACGCCATGTGTGAAAGGAAGTCAAGGGGCGCCTGGCTGGCTCAGCTGGTACAGCATGTGACTGCTGATGTCAGGGTTGTGAGTTTGAGCCCCACACTGGGTGTGAAATTATTTAAAATGATAAAATCTTAAAATAAAAAAGGGGGGGCCTGGGTGGTTCAGTTGGTTAGGCATCCAACTTTGGCTCAGGTCATGATCTCGTGGTTTGTGGGTTCGAGCCCCCCATTGGGCTCTGTGCTAACAGCTCAGAGCCTGGAGCCTGCTTTGGATTCTGTGTCTCCCTCTCTCTGCCTGTACCCTGTTCGCACTCTATCTCTGCTCTCTCTCTCTCTAAAAAATAAATAAATGTTAAAAGAAATTTAAAAAAAGAAAAGAAAAGAAAAAAGAAGAAGATAAAAGGGGCACCTGGGTGGCTCAGTTGGTTAGGCACCCAACTCTTGGTGTGGCTCAGGTCATGATCTCACAGTTCATGGGTTCAAGCCCCGTGTCGGGCTCTGTGCTGACAATGCAGAGACTGCTGGGGACCCTTTCTCCCTCTCTCTCTGTCCCTCCCCTGCTCCTGCTCGCTCACTTTCTTTCTCAAAATAAATAAGTAAACATTTTTAAAAAAGAAGAAATTATAAATTTAAAAAATGGCTAACAATAAAAATAAATAAATAAACAGAAGACAATAGTCTCTGCGTTGACATCTAGGAGTGGCTTCGATGTTTTCAACTCCTAAGGCTACAGAGTATATTTTTCTAAAAGTTTTGGAGTATAATCATTTCCCTAGATAGGGTTTACTGTGTAATATGGCTTTTATTTTAGGAACACATTTTAAAATAGCTTTAAAAATGGCTTACACCCTTTATCTGTAGATTTAGCAGGTCCCAAAGAGGTCACTTAATTTCTATTTTACCCCACAGCATTATAAGCAGGAAAATTCCATGCTACAGTGATACAACTTAGTGGAGTGCCCAAAGTCCTGAAGTATGACATTCCTAATGTCAAACATCTACATACATTTTTTTCCAATTTTTCAATAGTCACTTAAAAAAATTTTTTTTTAGTGTTTTATTTATTTTTGAGAGAGAGACAGCGTGAACAGGGGAGGGTCAGAGAGAGAGAGGGAAACACAGAATCTGAAGCAGGCTCCAGGCTCCGAGCTAGCTGTCAGCACAGAGCCCGACGCGGGGCTCAAACCGATGAACCGCGAGATCACGACCTGAGCCAAATTCGGACGCTTAACCGAGCCACCCAGGTACCCTGAACAGCCACTTTTTAAGTTTCATTTATTTATTTATTTATTTATTTATTTATTTATTTAAAAAGTTGGCTCCAAGCCCAGCATGGAGACCAACGCAGGGCTTGAACTCACACACGTGAGATCAAGACGGGCTGAGATCAAGAGGTGGATGCTTAACCTTACTGAGCCACCCAGGTGCCCCTTTTTTCCTCTTCATTTTCTTATTCATTTTTTTCAGTAATCTCTACATTCTGTGTGGGGCTTGAACTTACAACCCCAAGATCAAGAGCCAGTCAGGTGCCCCTATATTTTTTTCCAATCTTTAAATTGTGATAAAGTACATGTTAGCAGTTTACCACCTTAACCATTTCTAAGTGCACTGTTCGGTGGCATTAAGCACAGTCACACTTTTGCAAACACCACCACCACCAGAGTCTCCAGAGCTCTTTTTATCTTGCAAAACTGAAACTGAGCCCATTAAGCACAGACTCTCCATTCTCCCCTCCCCCAGCCGCTGGCAACCACCCTCTACTCGGTCCCGATGAATGTGACTGCGCTAGAGATCTCACAGAAGGCAAATCATAGGTCTTTCTGTGACTGGCAATCACTTCACTTAGTGTGTCCTCAAGATTCACCCACGTAGCGGCACGTGTCAGAATCTCCTTCTTTTAGGGGTGCCTGGGTGGCTCAGTTGGTTGACTGTCCAACTCCTGATTAAGACTGAGGTCATGATCCCAGCGTCATGGGACCAAGCTGAGCATGGAGCCTGCTTAAGCTTCTCTCTCTCTTTCTCTCTCTCTCTCAAATTAAAAAACAAAAAAACAACTCTCCTTTTTAAGGTTAAAAAATATTCCATTGGAAAAGGATTCATAACTAGATGCATCCGCTCAATGTTCAGGGAATGATAAACCCAAGAACCTGCCTGCTCCAGAGAAATCTTTAACAAAAGATTCTCACCTGCTCCACTAAGATGGGGCGTTATCTGGTCTGCACCTAACCAGCCGCATTTTGCTATAAAAGCAAAAAAGCCCCAGAAATGTCTGCAAACTGTCCACGAGTCACTGGGTGTCAAGGCCAGCACACGAAGGACTCAGTCTCCCTGGGGCTCACTGCCTGGAACCGAAAGGTTTCACTTTTTCTCAAAGTCGAGTGACTGGGGGGAAAATACAATTCAAATATCACCACTATCTCCACAAAGAACAAAGGGCTGGACACATGGAAAACAGAAGACTGTGAGATACCAAAATAGCTAATGAATTTGAAGCACAAACGAAGTAAGGGGGAAAAAGTAGATTTTTGCGAAATTTCTTCTAACCATCTAAAACTCAACTTGAAATAATCATGGCTCGGGAGGAGGTAAAAACAATAAATAAAATGAGAGTGAAACGGCAGCATCAGTGTGTGGTAATCAGGAACAGGTGCCTTAACCCCAAGCCTGGAGGCAGAGTTCAGAGAACAGCCTTTGACCTTGGTGAGCTGCTGGCCCACACAGACAGCTGCGTGGCCTTGGGCAAGTGACCGGTACCTTTCAGGCCTGTCTCTCACCACGAAATAACGCAGCGGCGTCTGACGGGCGTCGTGGTGATCCCGTGACGCCCCAGCAGCTGCTCATCAGGAGCAACGGCGAAGCAGAGGCCCGTCTGCCCGGAGGGCCGGACGGAGGAGAGGGCAGAGCGGATCCCGTAGTCCAAGGGCCGCTCGACCCGGGGCCTGAGAGTTCTCTGCTGGAGGGAGAGGAGGGGCCGGCCTCTGTACCATAGGATGGCTAATGGTGCCCCTGCCCTCCACCCACTAGACGCCAGCAGTGCCACCACCACAATCACCACCCGCTCATGACAATCAAAATGTTCCACAGAAAGGTTCCTAAAATACCCTTTTCTTTTTTAAGTTTGTTTATTTATTGTGAGAAGGAAAGCAAAGAGAAGGGCAGAGACGGAATCCCAAGCAGGCTCCACACTGTCAGTGCCGAGCCTGACATGGGGCTCAAACTCACAAACTTTGAGATCACGACCTGAGCCAAAACCGAGTCGGATGCTTAACTGACTGAGTCCCCCAGGCGCCCCCTAAAATACTCATTTCCAGCCGTATTCCTGGCATCCTTGGAAGGTGCATGCTGCTGCCTGCTCTTCTCACCCGGGAGGTTCTTCCAGCTTCAGAGTCCAGGGTGCCGCCGCTCTCTCCACAACGTGCCCCCACATCACCCCTAGCTCACACGGACCTCCCAGGCCTTATTTATCTTACAGGTTCACCATCAGCCCCTTGGTTACTGGGACACTCAGAAAAAGTACTGGCCTCAGTGAGATGTGTAAATATGTTGTAAAAGACATGGAGCAGGGCCTGGCTGGCTCAGTCAGTAGAACACGCAACTCCGACCTCAGGGGTTAGGAGTTGAAGCCCCAGACCGGGCACAGAGCTTGCTCACATGTGTACACACAGACCTTATGAACAACATGTGCAGGACAGCCTTGTTGTGGCTACAAAACAGACTCCTGAGAAGCTAAAGACAAGGGCTGTCCAAGGGCAGGACGAGATTCTCTGCCAGCTGATAGAGGGCGGTGCGATAGCGGAAGGGCTAGGCTGGCTGCCAGGGCTCCACTGCAGCGAAAAACCCAGAAGGAGAACGTGGGCATTGGTATCAGAGCTGAATAAGCTAAGAGACTAGACTGGAAAAAAATCCTGGAACTAATAAGAAATTACAGCAAGGCTGCAGGATACAAAGTTAACATGAAAGTCAGTCATTTTCCCCCCACACTAGCACTAAACAAGTACAAATGAAAGTTAAAAATATATGACCATGTACATCAGCAACCAAAAAGTGAAAATTTAAGTGTAAATGTCATAAAACATGTATCAGATCTATAAGAAAACTACAAAACTCTAATGAAAGATATCAAAGCACTAAATAAAATGAACAATTTTCCATATCCATGGATAGGAAGACTCAATCTTGCCAAGGTGTCAATTCCCCCCGACTTGATATGTAGATTCAACAAATCCCAATCAAAATCCCAATATTGGCAAACTGACTCTGGAGTTTACATGGAGGGCAAAACACCCAGAACAGCCAATTCGGTATTAAAGGAGAACAAAGTCAGAGGACGGACACCACCTGACTTCAACACTTACTACAAAGCTGCATAATCAGGACTGTGTGGTATTGGCAAAAGGACGGACAAACAGATCGATGGAACAGACTGCAGAGCCCAGAAATAGATCTGCATAAATACAGTCCACTGCTCTTGACAAAGAGCAAAGGCAATTTGGTAGAGAAAGGACAGTCTTAGCAAATGGTGCCAGAATGACTAGACATTCATATTTAAAAAACGACAACTAGACACAGACCTTGCATCCTCCACAAAAGTTAACCCAAAAGGGATCCTAGATGTAAATGTAAAATGCAAAACTACACACCAGACTATAACAGGCAATCATCTAATGACCTTGGTTATGGTGATTACAATTTAGATACCACAGCGAAGGCACGATCCATAAAAGAAATAGTTGATAAGCTGGACCGTATTAAAATTTAAAACTTCTCCACAAATGACGTCATTCAAGAAAATAACATGACAACCACAAACTGGAAGAAATTATCTGCAAAAGACACTGGGTAAGTGATTATTAGCCAAAAGATACAAAGAGCTCTTAGATCTTAACAATAAGGAAATAAACAACTCGATTTAAAAAATGGGTAAAAAGCCTAAACAATACACCTCATCAAAGAAGATATACAGAGAACAAGAAAGCATATTAAAAAGATGCTCAACATCCTATGTCCTTAGGGAATCGCAAATTAAAACAGCGAGACACCAGGGGCGCCTGGGTGGCTCGGTCGGTTAAGTGTCCGACTTCGGCTCAGGTCATGATCTCGAAGTTCGTGGGTTTGAGTCCCAAGTCAGGCTCTGTCTGTGCGGACAGCTCAGAGCCTGGAGCCTGCTTCAGATTGTGTCTCCCTCTCTCTCTCTGCCCCTCCCAGGCTCACATCTGTCTCTCTCCCTCTCAAAAATAAACACACATTAAAAAAATTTTTTAAACAACGAGACACCCGCACACACCTATCAGAGTCACCAAAATCTAGACCACTGACCCTGAATGCTGGTGAGGGTGTGGGGCCATGGCAGCTCTCGCTCATGGCTGGCAGGAACGCAAGCTGGTGCAGCCGCCCTGGAGGACAGACTGGCGGTTTCTTAACAAAACGAAACATGCTCTTACCACACAATCTAGCAACCACACACCTTCGTATTTACTCAAAAGAGCTGGAAGCTTCTGTCCGCACAGAAAGCCGCACGTGGTTATTTACAGCAGCTTGATTCCCAACTGCCAAAACCGGGGGGCAGCCAGGAGGTCCTCAGTGGGTACACGGGCGGACCGCGGCCCACCCGGATGACATCGTGTTCGCTACTAAAACGAAATACACTATCAAGCCATGAGGAAACTTTTAAATGCATCCTGTTGAGTGAAAGAAGCCAACCTGAAAAGGCTACATACTTCACGCTTCCCACACTGTGACATCTGAGACCAGGGGCTGGGAGGAGAGCGGGATAAACAGGCAAGAGGACAGGGGACGTTTGGGGCAGAGAAGCTCCTCTGCAGGCCGCTACGATGGTGGAAATGTGTCATCAAACACTTCTCCCAACCCACAGAATGCACAACACTGGCAGTGAGCCTTCCTGCAAATCACGGACTCTGAGTGATGGTGATGTGCTGACGTAGGTTCACTGATTTTAACAAACGTGCCACTGGTGGGGGGGTGGGGGGGTCAACACGGTCGGAGGTTGTGGCGGGTGGGGCGTTGGGATATACAGGAACTCTGTACTTTCTGCTCAATTTGGCTGTGAACCTAAAACCTCTAGAAACTATTTTTTCTAAGTGAGCTCTATGCCCAATGTGGGGCTCGAACTCACGACCCGATCAAGAGTCACGTGTCCACTAAGTCAGCCAGATGCCCTGAGTTTGTTAATTTTTTTTTTTTTTTTAAAGTAAGGCCACTTAAGGGACCAAATTTTCACAGTAATTAGTAAACACAAAATGTAAATGAAACATCTTGGAAAATGAAACTAAAAGTTATTTATAACAGAAATTAAGTTATGATGCAACTGTGCCCACAAGAAGGAAATTAGGTAGGGAATTTTGGCAAAATTTTATCCCAAACTTTATGACGACACTATAAACCATAATTCACTCCCTGTTTGACTTTTATTGCATCATTCTGCAAATACAACTACGGACTTGGCCCGTCTTTTCAAGGGCTTCTCTCTGTTCTCTGATGTTTAAATGATTCTATTGTGAAGGGCTCATGGTATCATCCTCCCCATCAATTTTCAACTGTCAGTGGGTCTGTGGGATATAATGTGTCGACACGTATGTGTGAAACGTTAACAGCTCTCAAACGTTTCTTCCATCAAACTTCAGGAAATCTTGCAAAGATCTGCAATTTCGTTTACAACCGATTGTGACTTCTATCAATCAGCAACAAGAGCGATAATAACAAACATTTGATTTGATGGGCCTGGACAGAAGGTAGGGCACAGCTCTGACGGGGAGGCGGGGGGGGGGGGGGGGGGGGGGGGGGGGGGG
>PJEM01006545.1:14820-44707 GCA_004023845.1 Helogale parvula | reverse complement strand
CCACGAGTCAGGCTCTGGTCCATTGGTGGAGACCCGAGGAAATGCGCTCTAGGAATTCAATCTAACACGGGAGTCAAAGAATAACACCCAAATGTGGTAAGCGCTGTTGTCATGAAGGCGCCATGGAAGACACATCAACGGGGAAGGAGTGAGTTCTGTTTCTCTCTAAGCGAGGCCTCAAAGGAGGAAGTTTAAAAGCAGACACCAGGCTGCCAAGCAGAGAATAAGAGCTAAGAAAGGCCTGGAGACTGAAAACACAAAGCTCATTCAGGAACTGCAGTGTAACCAGCTCACTGCTCCTTGCTGCTGGTACAGGGGGAAGAGCGATTTTTAAACATCAGCAACAACAGCAAAAACGAACCGCTCTACAAAGGGAGGCTGGGGCCCGAGCTGACAGCACACACACAAGTTTGGATTTTCATCTCCAGCTACAGGAAGCCACAGCTTTTAAAACTAGAGGAACAGGGGCACCTGGGGGGCTCAGTCAGTGAAGCGTCTGACTTCAGCTCAGGTCATGATCTCGATCTCGCGGTTCGTGAGCTCGAGCCCCGCATCAGGCTCTGTGCTGACAGCTCGGGGCCTGGAGCCTGCTTCAATTCTGTGTCTCCCTTTCTCTCGGCCCCTCCAATACTCACGTTCTCTCTCTCTTAAAAATAAACGTTAAAGTTCTTTTAAACAAGAGTAACAACATTTGAGAAATACCTGGGAACAAGCTATAGAATGGATTGGGGGGACCCAAAGAGCAAGGACATCCACAGGTGACTCCGGTTACAGGGCCTCACAGACAGCAAAGCGAGGAGACAGTAGGTGTGGACGCCAAAGCGGCTCGCCAGGTCTCAGCTGTCACGGCAGGCAGAGGAGGGGCCTCCGGGGGAGTGCAGAGGTGGCACTGGTCCTGCCGCTTTCCCAACTCCAAGACAGAGAGCAACAAAAGCACACTCCAGGGTGGGAAGGAGTGAACGGGTCACATGTGGAGCAGACGAGGCGGACAGAGTGGAGGTGGTGAGCGGCCTGGTAAACCGCTGCACACAGAGCGGCTCTCAGTAAGCAGCTGAAAGCCTGCAAAGAGTCAGTAACACACGACAGCCAGAGACGCGGGAAACGCCGCCTGCCTGTGCAGGGCCCCTGGATCTCAACCCAGAGGAATCCCTTTCCTCACTCTGAACTGCTTCTTTTGCCCCCCACCTTTTTTTGAGAGAGAGACAGAGAGACAGAGGGCACAACTGAGCAAGGGGCAATGAAAGACAGAATCCCACAAGGGGCAGGGGAGGGGGAGAGGAAGGGAGAGAGAAAAAGAAGAGAGAGAGAGAAGCAGGGCTCACTGGAAATGGGGCTCAAGCTCAGGAACCAAGAGATGACGGCCTGAGCCGAAGTCAGATGCTTAACCGACTGACAGGCACCCGCCCTTTTTGCCCCTTTTTAAAGCCCACTTCCCATGTCCTAAAGCACCTCTTTTCTCCTTATGAACCCCATTCCATAATTACATTCTATTCCAGAAAACAGGACTAAGACGCCACGTATTCCATAGTTGTAAAACGTCCTCCAAACACAAAGGAACACTTCCAAGACCACTTCTAAGGGTACCAATTCCTGGAGAAATGAAAGAAAACATCTTCAATGCTCTTAGGATGACAGGTTTAAAAAATTTTTTTTAAATTTTTATTTATTTTCGAAGGAGAGAGACACAACACGAGCAGAGAGAGAAGAGACACAGAATCCGAAGCAGGCTCCAGGCTCCGAGCTGTCAGCACAGAGCCCGACAATGAGGCTCAAACCCACGACTGTGAGATCATGACCTGAGCCAAAGCCGGCCGCTTAAGCCACCCAGGCGCCCCTTCCAATGAAAGGGTTAAGCAAAACACAACGGTTTACCTGACCAGTGACGCTCCCCTGAAAGGGGCCACAAGAGAATGTCTTCAGGCCGGATCCAGGCTGTCTGAACAGCCTCACCCAGAACGAGCAAGAGCACCAGGGCAGAAGGGCGGGTACCAGAGACCTAGTGGCTCGGACTCTGACCTCCAGCCCCTCTAGGTTTCTCATTTTACAGACTCATGATTACACGGCCTAGGATGATCTCTATCACCTTTTTCTCTCAGAATTTTCAGGCCTACCTGAATGTGATAGTTTTGGAGACACACTAATAAATAAATAAATAGGGGCGCCTGGCGGCTCAGTTGGTTAAGCATCCGACTTCAGCTCAGAGCCTGAAACCTGCTTCCGATTCTGTGTCTCCCTCTCTCTCTGCCCCTCCCCTGTTCACACTCTCTCTCTCTCTCAAAAATAAATGAACATTTAAAAAATGTTTTAAATAAGTAAAATGAAAATATAAAAATAATTCACTGGGCAATTGAGAGATTACCGAAACACCTTAGGTCTTTCCCACCTTTTGACTCTTACTGCTCACAAGCAAATCTGTAAGAGGGACCAGAGGCACAGCAAGGAAGCGAAACTCAGTTATTTTGCCGCATTGGCGGCGCTGCTGCAAGACTGGGCACGAGAAAGGGATCAAATGACCAAAATTGGGAGTTAGGGATGATCAGTGGCCGCCAGCCAGTGTCTAGATCCTACACTCGACCTGGTCAACCAGCTAAAAGAAAAGGAGCAGAGAAGGACAGGCATGTGTAAAGGTCTCGGGGCGCCTGGGGGGGCTCAGGTCATGATCTCCAGGTTCGTGAGTTTGAGCCCCACGGCCAGCTGGCTACTGTCAGCGCAGGGCCAGCTTCAGATCCTCTGACCCCCTCCCTCTGCTCCTCTTGCACTTTCTCAAAAATAAACACACATTAAAATAAATAAATAAAGGCCTAAGTACTTAGGACACACACTAAATGTGAAATGGTCATCTCCAGGGACCAGAGCGACAACAAAAATCAAGGCAGTACCCCTCCCTGTTAGGTCTGAATACACACACACACACACTTTTTTTGTAATTTAAATACATGACTAAATATTTTTAGCTTTAAAAAAAGCTGGGGGGGGGGACCTTTTACCTCGCTCCTAGTCGTTTCTGAAGCCACACCTCCTAAACTCTGCCTTCAGATACAACCTTATCTCAACAGGGTCAGCGGGGAAGGAACAAACGTAACCCCCCCCCCACGCGAACTCAAGTGAATTTCAGACGGAGGAGGGCGCGGGGAGCAGATCCGGCCTCGAGGAACTGTGAAGTCCAGTTACTTCTTTTAAAGCCAGTCACAACATCCCTCCCCATTCAAGGCCCCGGGGGCAGACTTTTTAAAATAAGCTTCTGTGCCAAACGCGCTCCCGGGCTTCTGGAAGGTCTGGGGAGACTTGGATTTCCCACGGGGTCGGCCCAGGGGTCCGCCGCCCGCCATCCCCGCGGCTCCCCGCGTCCGCCCCGCGCTCCCACCCCGGCGGGGCGCCGCCACCGACCTGATGACACTGATGTGGAACTGGTCCTCGCGCAGGCCCCGCCAGGCGCCGGGCAGGAACTCCTTGCACCACAGATAGGCCCGGCGCCGCGTCCGGGGCTCGGGCTGCTCGTCGGCCGGCGGCGGCGGCGGCGGCGGCGGCGGCGGGGGCAGCGGCAGCGGCGGCGGCGGCGGCGGCAGCGCGAGCGGCGGCTGCGGGCCGCCCAGCTGCTTGGGCTCGAGGTCGCTGGCGGCGTCGCGCTGCTGCCCCACGCCGGGCGCCGAGGCCGCGCTGCCGCCGCCGCAGCTCAGGAGCAGCCCGAGCGCCGAGGGCTCCGCCTCGCCCCCGTTGCAGAACTTGGTCTTCATGCCGGGCAGGCGGCCGAGGAGGCGCGGGCGGCCGCAGCGCGAGAGAGCGAGGCTCAGCGTCCGGCCGGACGCCCCCTCCTCCCGGAGGCCGGGCGCGGAGGCGGCTCGCCGGCGGGCTGACGGGCCGGCCGGGGGCGCGGGCGGCGGTTGGGGAAGCGCCGGGCGGGCGCGGGGCGGCGGCGCTGAGGGCGCGGGAGGCGGCGGCGGCGGCTGAGGCGCTCGGCTGGCCCCGCTGGCCGCGGCGCGCGCTCCTATACCGCCGTCGCACGAGGAGCGCCGCTCGCGTCACAGCCCGCCCTCCCGCCCGCCGCTGATTGGCCGCGGGCCGCGGCAGACCGGCCCCACACATCGCCACGCCACCTTCCTATTGGCTCCGGTGCCGCCCCGCCCCCCCGTGTCGGCGCGGGGGGGGCGGGGCGTCGGGCCGGAGCCGGGGGGTCGCGGCGTTGAGGAGCAGCAATCGAGGCGCGGGGCCGCCGGAAGAGCGGTGCGGGGCCCTGGCGGGAGCCCCCGGCCCCTGAGCCTCGAGCAGCCCGCGTTTGGCTTTGGGAGCCGAAACTTTGCTCGGACCCCTGGGAACCCCAGGACATCAGACGCCGGGGCCTGGCGGGATGCAGGCAGGAAGCTGATGACTGCAGGCTGGCTTCTCTTTCTGCATGACCTTGGGGCAAGGCACCCCCTTGTGCTGCTCCGTGGGTGTGATTTTATAACATTTCCCGGCGCCGGCTCGGCTCCTCGCGAGGCGCGGCCACGCTCGGAACATCCCGAGCCGGAGGAGTTGTTGTCCTCGGGTCAGAAAGCCGGGTCCGAAAAGAGGGCAGAAGCGATTGGTTCAAGGCCGCACAGGTGCCCCCGCCCTCGGAGAGGAGGGGGGGGGAGGTCCCGCGGCCTCAGTTTCCCTGTCCTTGGTGCTGAGGACGCCGGGACCTGGATGGAGGCTCGGGGCGGGCGGGGCGGCCGCAGCCACGCGGAACACTGGCCAAAGGTGAGTGCCACGGGGCTGGCTCTGTGGACGCGCCCCGCCCGCCCCCGCGCAGGGGGCAGCCGCGTGACCGTAGCTAACGCACCTTTGCCCGCGGAGGGGGCCCAGGGCTCCGTCTGCCGCGGGCCACACCGGCCTCTGTGACCTCACTCCTCTTTGACCCCGCCGCCCCAGTCCTGTCTGGAACGGGGTTACAGATAAATATAAAAATTACAGATCCTGTTTTACGGGACATGAGCTGGGACAAGAGGTTCCCCAGGCTGCTTAGGAAATTAAGCGCCTGGATTACAGCAAATGGCTGCTGTGTGGGATTTCACAGTCGGCCGGAAGCAAGCATCTCTTTTTAGATCGTATGTGCTTGGCTGAACTTGCTCCAAGAAAAATGGTCTTATCGAACAAAAGTATTACAATGCAAAGCAGCCTTTGACAAGCCGGCCGTAGAGGTGGGCCTGTGCGCTGAAGTGAGGACCTGGGAGTAGCCTAGGCGTTTAGAAGGGGTTTAGAAGGGAAGCAAAATCAGAGTCCTGTTGGATGTTTGAAAACCCGAGAATTCAAGGTCTCCAGTCAGGCTATTTAGATAACGGTAGCCAAGGACTTTGTCTAAAAATACCACTGGGGAGGTGGGGCCATGTCCATGGCCTACCCAGGTGACAGACCTTTTGTCCCCCTGTCCCCTGGCACCTGCCTAGTAATCTCACGAATGCCAGAAACTTGGTGGGGAAGAAAGGGCACTCGAAGTAAGGGTTGGGTCTCTGTCGTTTGAAACAACCCAGATGTCTGCCGGTTTGAGCTATTAGAACCCACAGGTGCCTTTATGGCATTACAGTTCCCGGTGGGAGGAAAACGATGCCTTATTAAAGGTGTGGGGAAAATGTGATCTGTCGCTGCTTCCATTTGTAGATGTGGAGACTGAGGCCTGCAGAGTCTGCGTGTCTCAGCTGAGGTTCCCTGCCTAAGACGGGAGGCAAGCGCACAAGTCCTAGTTCCTTCGTGTGAAGAGCATTACTCCCAAGAGGATACAGAACCCTCCCCTGCAGGCGAGCTGCAGTCCTGAATGCAGCTCTCATTAGCTCATCCTTGGCTTGGCCACTCAGCGCCCACCCTCAGTGCCAGGGCGAAACTACCAGGGCAGAGGCCCAGGAAGCTTGGCACAGAGTAACGCTAAGATGATAGGTCTTACAATGAAAAAAAAGACCAACTCTGCCAAAGAAGTAGGGGAAGCCTGCCCAGGGGTGTTTGAGCCAGGCTTTAGACGGCCGAGAAGGCATTAACCAGGCAGTCGGTCCACTTTCCAGAGTTCTCCGTGAGAACGTATTAGTGGAGACGGGGCCCGGCATGCTCAGCAAAAGTGCCAGACCCATCGCTGTCCACAAGGAGAAACCCAGAGTGATGAATCTTCGAGTGGCCCTGGAGCTGGCAACCCCGTTCCCAAGCCTTTCTCCCAGGAAGTCATTCCAAGCATACAGCCCCCACACATCATACTGTCTGCTGCCTCAGTATCTGCAGTTAGAAAAAGCTGGAAATAACCGTAATGATTGTGCGAGCCCTGGACGGGTATCAAAGATGCTGAGCTCCAGGGGCACGCCTGGCTGACTCAGTCAGTACAGCGTGTACCTCCTGATCTCGGGGTTCAAGCCCCATGCTGGGCGTAGAGTTTACTCAAAAACAAACAAGCAAACAAAGAAACACAAATGTTGAGCCCGCAGGTCTGTGTATCAGACAGAAGTTAAAGGTGACCGGGTTGAAGGTGGTAGGAAGGTTTCATTTTCCGTTTTTATCTAGTGCCTTCAGTGCCCCAGTCCCAGGGCTGGGCCACGCGGGTAAATAAAGCAGCTCCGCCTGGCTCCCAGTCGAATCAAGAATCACAACACTGCCCGCCCCACTGCCACGGGGGCCTCTCCCCGCGTCTCGCTTGTTTATTGTGTATTGTCAGTCTCCCCCCGTGGCGCTTCTGGGAGAGCTAGGATCTTCAATGTCATTCTCCACCCCGGTGGCCAGCGGGTCCTTGTGTTTGTAGATAGTCAAGTATTTGCTGCCTGGATGAGGTTCTTGCTCCTCACTTAGTAACTGTATGACCTGGGACCGAGCCTCAGTTTCCTCAGCTGTAAAATGGGGATGACAGGCATACCTCAGAGACATTACAAGTTTGGTTCCAGACCACCGCGATAAAGCAAATATCACAATGAAGTGAGTCAGATGAATGTTTTATTTCCGCTACATGTAAAAGTTCTGTTTCCACTATACTGTAGTTTATTATTTTTTATTTTTAATGTTTATTTATTTAGAGAAAGAGAGTGAGAACACGAGCAGGGGAGAGGCAGAGAGAGAGGGAGAGGGAGAATCCCAAGCAGGCTCCACGCTATCAGCACAGAGCCCAACTCGGGACTTGATCTCACGAATCGTGAGATTGTGACCAGAACCAAAGTCAAGAGTCGACACTCAAGACACTCAACCAACTGAGCCACCAGGTGCCCCCAAAATAAAACCTTTTAAAAAAAATTGTAAAAGCTCTGGTTGATGCTGAGTTCTGAGAGCAGAGGGTTGTAGGTGATGGGGGTTTGGGGGGAGGGTAGATGGGGAGGTCCCTGTCCAGTCCTGGACATTCCTGCAGACTGATTCCTCTGGTCTGACCTGAGGGAGTGTGCAGAGGAGTCCCCAGGGCCACAGCCCTGCCACCGAGTCCACGGAAGGGTTTCCCGCGTCTGCCTCCCCGGGGATGGAGGGGCCATTTGTCAAGCACTGGGTAGGAGCAGGCCCTGTGGGCAGCATTTTTGAACTTCCGAAACTGAAACTCGAGGTGAAGTGGGTGTAATTAACACTTCATCTCCAGGGGCGCCTGGGTGGCTCTGTCGCTTGAGCATCCAACTTCAGCTCAGGTCATGATCTCACTGTTCATGGGTTCGAGCCCCATGTTGGGCTTTGGACTGACAGCTCAGAACCTGGAGCCTGCTTCAGATTCTGTGTCTCCCTCTCTCTGCCCCTCCCCTGCTTGCACCCTGCCTCTCTCTCAAAAGTAAAAATTTTAAAAATTTTAAAAAACCACTTCATCTCCAGCAGGCAGCTGGGAAGGGCTGAACCCGGGGACCCACCCAGCACTTCCTCTGAATGCAGGGGGGCTTGGCCATCTGCATCAAAAGCACCGTTGGCCCAGGAAGCACCAGAGACTTGACACAGTGGGGGTTCCCTAGAGGGCTGGAGAAGCAGAGGCCCGGCTGGGCTGTGCTCACCACCCCCTCCCAGGCTGTACCCAGGGCCAGGCTCCTCTTCTTCATTTCAGAGCCCTCAAATATTGATGTGACTCCTCACAGGCCAACAGGCTGAAATCCTACATGCTCAGGATTGGGTTTCAGCCCCCGCCAGCTGCGTTGACGGAGCTGGGCCCCTGACCCCACCCCAGGGCGCTCTGTTAGCTAGCTAGAGACTGAGCAGGCTAGCAGCTTCCTGCAGGCCTCTGAGCCCAAGTGCGGTCCTACTTGGTGGCTTCCTACCATACACCCAGCCTCAGCGAGTTAAGGCCACAAGCAGGGCTCAGGGCCCAGAGGGTTTACGGAAAGCAGGTGACCTGAATGCCCACCCGTCCAGCGGATGGGACACGCCCTCTGGCCGTCCTCCGTTTGCGGGGATCCTGGGTGTAGCATTAAGGGCAAACACCACATTCATGGTGTGCCTTGGCCAAGTCACCCGCCTCTCTAAGCCAGATGAAGATAGTGGTTCCCACCCTGCGGCACTGTCAGGAGAGTCACTGACCCACGCAGAGAAAGGGCTGGCCCCAGAGTCAGGGCCCCGCAAAGGGCAGCTGCGCTGTCTCTGATTGCTGGCTGGAGGGGAGGGGCCGTCACCTGGGCTCAGCAGGGACGCACCTGCAGCAGCACAGCCCAGGCACCGCCAGGAGGGCAAAGCCTGCAGGAGCCGGGGCCATATGGGCCTTCTGCCGCTGGTCTCACACACGCGAAAGGTCCCGCAGGGATCATTTTACCGCTCACAAGCTAATAGTGGGAAGGGGTGTAGCGTGAAGATTCTTTCAAGCCTCACCACCTATCCCTGTGACAATCTAATTGTCCTTATTTAGAGATGACGGCAAACACCTACATCTGAGGCCCTGGCGGCTTGTGAAGCCGTCCTGAGGTCACTGTGGGAGAGCCTGGGCGGTGGCCATCCATCTAGGGGAAGGGATGCCTTAGGGCGCCCCCCCCAGTACGCCCTGTGTCCCCAGAGCCTGTGGGGTTTTCTCCTTAAGTCTATTTATTTTGAGAGAGAGAGAGAGAGGAGGGGCCAAGAGAGAGGGAGAGAGAGAATCCCAAGCAGGCTCCACACTTTTTAGTGCCGAGGCTGACGTGGGGCTCCATGCCACGAGTCCTGAGATCATGACCTGAGGTGAAATTAAAAGTCAGATACTTAACTGACGGAGCCACCCAGGGGCCTGCAGAGCCTGGGTTTTAGAGTAGACCTTTCAAACTCACTTTGCAAATTTGATGAAAACCTGTCCTGTGGTTTTGTGCCTTACATGCATTGCTTTTGTAACACAATAAATGCATTTTTATTTTTTTATGTTTTATTTATTTTTGAGAGAGAGAGAGAGACAGTGTGAGCATGGGAGGGTCAGAGAGAGAGGGAGACACAAAATCCGAAGCAGGCTCCAGGCTCTGAGCTAGCTGTCAGCACAGAGCCCGATACAGGGCTTGAACCCACGAACCATGAGATCATAACCTGAGTTGAAGCCGGATGCTTAACCGACTGAGCCACCCAGGCGCCCCAAATGCATTTTTAAATTTTTTTTTCTGTTTTATTTATATTTGATAAAGACAGAGACAGAGCATGAGAGGGGGAGGGGCAGAGAGAGGAGACACAGAATCCGAAGCAGGCTCCAGACTCTGAGCTGTCAGCACAGAGCCCGACTCGAGGCTCGAACCCATGAATGGGAGGAGATCTGACCTGAGCCGAAGCCGGACGCTTAACCGATTGAGCCACCCAGGCGCCCCCCCAAATGCACTTTTAAAAAGATCCTACATATGATGAAAATCCTACCGTGGAGATGAGGCTTCTGGGCTCGAGGCCCAGAAAACTTGGTTCAGACCCTGCAGCCTGCTGGGCTCCTGTCCCCTCACTCAGCCCTGGTCTGTGAGGCTAGAGTTGTGCCAGGGGGCCTTGGCACACCTCTCTTTCTTTTGAGAGCAACCAGCACCATCACCTGTGCAGGTGGGTAAGCTGAGACTCAGGTCACAGGCAGGAGTCAGTGGATCTGCTTACCTAGGATGCTGTGGCCACTGCCGGGCCACCCCACTTTCTGCTCTCACAGCCCAGGGCCTGGCTTTACCTTCTGGGAGGGACTCCCATCCCTAGTCTGGCTGCCCCTAGACCTGTCCGCGCCCCCCTATGGTGACCGACCTGGAAGCAAGGAAGCTGGGCACCCCCAGCCCCAGCCCCAGCCGGACTGAAGAAGCCCCTCAGAGCTCAGTGGAACTGCACTGGCGACTCTCCGTGTGACCTTGGCCGGTCCCAGAGCCTCTCAGCGCCATGTACCAGGGCCGAGGGAGAGAATGAAGGAGAAAGCGGGGCAGGCAACTTTGGAAGATCTTCTGGGTCCTGGGAGCCTGTGGCCAGACGGACCTTCTCCCAGCCCTGCTGCCTGCGCCAAGTTCCAAGCCCCGCCGCTGTCCGGCCGGTGAGGAATCCGGCCCGACTGGATTCCTGGGCCCCTCCCCCTCCGGAGAGAAGGTGCTGGGCCCTGTGGCAGGTGCAGGACAGGGGGGAGAGGTGGAGGGGGCGGGCCTGTGCAGAGATTGTGGGGGGCGACCCCTGAGGTCCCTCCGCAGTAGGAGGGCCCCGAGAGCTCCCCACCCCGCTCTGCGGGTCCCCCACCCCCACCCACGACCTGGCGCGAATCGCCCCCCAACGCTGGATTGGCGGCAGCTATCGGCCGTCCCTCCAACTGGCTTGAGGAGGCTGCCGTGGCAATTAGAGCGATAACAACAAGGTGCCGCCCCGGCACACGCAGCGGTGTGTGACTTGGCAAAGGTGCCCGGGCCCTGAAGGCGGAACCATCCCAGGTGACCAGGGCCCAGGGCCGGCGCAGCGCCCCTCGGGCTCCAGCCTGCACCCACTGACCCCTCGCCCTCCTTCCGCGCCTGCGGTGCTCGGTGCTCAGTGAACGTTCAGTGAGTGAAAGGACTGGAAGATTCCGGAGGAAGGGGCGCCAGTGTGGCCTGGGTTCCGATCCTAGTTATGGCCTATTCGCAATTTGATGCTGACCAGGTGATTGTCCCCTTTGCGCCTCTGTCCCCTGTCTGTAAAATGGGGGCAAGAGGACTGCCTCATGTGGTTGTTGGAAGGATTAAGTGAGCGAACAGTTACAAAGAGCTTGGGTGAATCCTGGGACACGGCCCGGCCGTCCAGCGAGGAAGAACACCGGGCTTCTGCCCCGGCCTCGGCGCTCCTGGACCCTCGCGTTCACTCTCTTTTAAAAAAACTTTTGGGGCACCTGGGTGGCTCAGTCGGTTGAGTGACCGACTTCCGCCTAGGTTGTGATCTCGCAGTTCCTGGGTTCGAGGCCCACATCGGCTCTGTGCTGACAGCTCAGAGCCTGGAGCCTGTTTCAGATTCGGTCTCCCTCTCTGCCCCACACCCTCCCACTCACGCTGTCTGTCAACCTCTCTCTCAAAAAATAAACCTTAAAAAAGTTTTTTTAATAAATAAAAAACCTTTTTAGGGGCACCTGGGTGATTTAGGCAGTGGAGCTGCAGGCTTCGGACCCTGGACTTCGGCTCAGGTCATGACCTCACTGTGCTGACCTCGAGTCCTGTCTCCAGCTCTGCACCAAGCACGGAGCCTGCTTAAGATTCTCTCTCCCCCTCTGCCCCTCTCTCCTCTCCCCTGCTTGAATGCTCTCTCTCTAAAATAAAACAAAATAGCCCCTCTCCCTCTGGCTCCTGGTCACCTCTCTTCTACTTCTGTCCCCGTGAATTTGTCTGCTCTGGGTACCTTGTGTAAGGGGAGTCACGCAGAGTCTGTCATTTTGTGTCGGGCGTATTTCACGGAGCCTGATGTCCTTGAAGCCTGTCCATGTTATAGCCTGGATCAGAACTTTGTTCCTTTTTAAGACTGAATAGGGGCGTCTGGGTGGTTCAGTGGGTTAAGCATCCGACTTCACCCCAGGTCATGATCTCACGGTTCGTGAGGTCAAGCCTTGCATCAGGCTCTGCACTGGTGGTGCGGAGCCAGCTTGGGATTCTCTCTCTCTCTCCCTCTGTCCCTTCCCCACTTGCATGTGTGCTCTCTCTCTCTCAAAATAAATAACCTTTAAAAACTAAAATTTAAGGGGCGCCTGGGTGGCTCAGTCTGTTGGGCCTCCGACTTCGGCTCAGGTCAGATCTCACGTTCGTGGGTTCGAGCCCCGCGTCAGGCTCTGTGCTGACAGCTAGCTCAGAGCCTGGAGCCTGCTTCTGGTTCTGTGTCTCCTTCTCTCTCTGCCCCTCCTCCTCTCATGCTCTGTCTCTCTCTGTATTAAAAAAATAAATAAATAAAACATTTAAAAAAATTTTTTTAAAAAACACTAAAATTTAAGACTGAGTAATATTCCATTGTATGGATATGCCACATTTTTTATCCATTCATGCATCCATTGGTTGTATCTACAAGCCATTGTGGATAAAATTGTTAGGAATATTGGTGTACAAATGTCTGTTGAGGGGCGCCTGGGGGCTCAGTCCGACTTTGGCTCAGGTCATCATCTCTTGGTTTGTGAGTTTGAGCACCATGTCGGGCTCTGTGCTGACAGCCTGGAGCCTGCTTCGGATTCTGTGTCTCCCTCTCTCTCTGGCCCCTGCTTGAGCTCTGTCTCTCTCTCTCAAAAATGAATAAACATTAAAAAAAATCTGTTCAAATCCCCACTTTCAATATTATTGCGTGTACACCCCAAAGAGGAAGTGCTGGGTTAAATGGTAATTCTGTTTAACTTTTTGAGGGCCCACATGTACCTCTCCATGGTGGCTGCACCCTCTCACGTTCCCGCAGGGCGCAAGGCTCCGCACTCACGCCAACACTTACTGTTTTCTGTTCTACGTTTTATAATAGGCTCCCAAAGGGTGTGAAGTGCCACCTCCTTGGAGTTTTGCTTTCCATCTCCCTAGTGATTGGTGAGGTTGAGCATCTTTCTATGGGCTCACTGGCCATTTGCATATCTATTAAAGCTTTTCATAGAAATCAACACCTAGATGCAGCACAGTACCCTGGTCCCTTTTTCCAGTACCTTCTCCCGAATTCCATTTTTCAGTGCTGTGGGTGATCAGATTCTCTCCCCTTTACTGACCACCTTTTCTCAGCTTGGCGGGGGTGTCTCTCTGAGCCCTTTGCTCACACCTCTTAGGATCAGGAGGTTTTGGGGGGCAATTTGCTGCTGTTCTACCTCCTTGGTCCCTCCCATCTTTTCCCCCGGGAGCTAAAGCCGCACCCCCAGGACTGAGCTCTGGCCCCCGAGGTCTGAAGGCCCTGGCTGGACTCAGAAACGACCAACGGGCTTCTCCCAGCGGCTCCTGCATCAGCTTAAGGACCATCCTTTCTGCCCTTGGGGCCCCTGGGAACCACAACACTGGCAAGGCAGGTGAAGGTTTTACCCAGAATTTATGGTCTCTGGCCATCCAGCTGGCATCTGATTCTCCCCTGGCCTCCTGCTTTGTCAGGAGGGGACGCGGCTTCCCCTTCCTCCTCCCTCCCCTTGTCCCTCCTCCCCTCCCCACTGCTTCCCTTCCCCCAAGGAAGAAATTTCAACCCTACAAAGGACAAAGTTTTTTTTTTAATTTAAATTTGTTTTAATGGTTTTTGTTTTTAATTTTTGTGAGAGAGAGAGCATGAGCAGGGGAGGGGCAGAGAAAGAGGGAGACACAGAATCCAAAGCAGGCCCCAGGCTCTGAGCTGGAACTCATGAACCGTGAGATCATGACCTGAGCCGAAGTCAGACACTTAACCCACTGAGCTCCCCAAGCGCCCCAGTGACTCCTGTTTCTTTAGCCGTGTCTCAGGCCTTACGGCACCCAGCAAGCCTGGAGTAGCTCCGTGTCCCAGGATGCCGCAGGATGAAGGGAGGGGCCCCCCAGCCTGCTTTCCAGTGGGGCCGTGGGCGGCCGGGGCCCAGGCCTGTCGCCTTGTCTCACTGGGGCCCTGCTGGCCTGCGTGCATTACAAGGCAGGGGCCAAAGACATGTTGACAGAAGCTCAGAGAAAGGCAGTGCGTGGCCTGGTCATGGAGCAAATCAGTGAGCAGGCTGGCCTCTGGCCTGACCTCCAGGCTCCCACTCCGTCCCCAGGGCCTGGCTCCCCAGCACCGTGGA
Organism: Helogale parvula; assembly: GCA_004023845.1. Classification (NCBI taxonomy): domain Eukaryota; kingdom Metazoa; phylum Chordata; class Mammalia; order Carnivora; family Herpestidae; genus Helogale; species Helogale parvula. The sequence goes on along the minus strand of PJEM01006545.1, from coordinate 30,669 downwards.
TAGTGTCGCGGGTCGCGGGCCTGGAGGCTGTAACCAGTCGGGGGCTGGGGTGTCTGGAGTTGCAGATGCTTTTCCAGTCTAACCTCCTCCCGCCACAGCCTCGCTCCTGGCGGCAGGAGCGAGGGCACCCCACCGATGACGCAACTCCAGGGGCCAGAGTTCTCTTGCCTCCGGGTCTCAGCTAAAGTCCCAAAGTTGCATTTCATTGACCCAGCCTGGCCGTGTACCCATTCCTGGACGGGTGGCAGTGCCCCGAGGGGTGGGGGGGAGGGCCAGGGACACACACTCTGACTGGCCAGCCCTGGGCTCGGGCTGAGGTGGCTGAAGGCTGGCCTACCCTGAGCCACAGGGACTGAGAACCCGGAAGTGACCTTTTCCAAAGAAGGGGGGACGCGGTGGCCAGGATGTAGATGTAGGGAATGACCACAACCTGGGGCCCAAGGGCCCACGCCTGTCGCTGGTCCCGGCCCTGCTGACACTGACGGGACTCTCCCCTCTGGCTGCTTGGCCGCAGGGCCTGGGTGGTCCCTGGAGGAGGCGGCAGGGACAGGTCCAGGAAGTCGTGGAGGAGGGGGCACCCTCTGGGGGAAGGGGAGTATTCAGTGTCCCCCCTCCCCACACACTGGGTGCGGGCCTCCGTCCTGGAGGCCTCCCCGGCTGCTGAGGCTGGGGCTCGTCCACAGCTGGTCGGGGGCACCAAAGGTCCACGAGCACCCATTTTACAGGTGAGGAAACGGGCTGGGAAGGACACAGGCCGCGGCCGGCCAGGTTGACCCCAGAGCCGGCTCTCCAACCCCACCATGCACCCCGCTTTTTTTTCTTTTGCAATGTCACTGTCGTGTTGTGAAAGCAGCGCGGCCTGAGTGTGAAGTGAGGCCATGCAAGGTCAAGGGCCACATCTGAGGCCTTGGCTCTCAGCCTGGGGAAGAGGCCGCTCTGGACGAATGAGTGAAGGTGCCACAAAAGTGTGGGTGAGGCCGTGGCCTCGGGGGAGATGAGGCCCTTCCCCACCTCTGCACCCAAAACCACGCTCCACGGACACTGCCTCAGAGAAGCCTTCCCTGCCGTGCCTATCGCCCTCCCCGGAGGCCTCCCCTGCGTCCCCGGGGCTGCTCGTATCAGAGGTCCAGCTGACGCGTGTGTGTCCCTCCCAGACGGTGGACAGCCTGAGGGCAGGAAGCGGGATTCCCTGGGGCCAGAGTGTGCCCCGTGTAGCTCCTGGTGCAGCGGCGTTTCAGCAAACATCCCTCAAAGGAATGAATGAATGAACGGGGTTGTTGAGCGAGCGACCCTGCGGGGAGCTGGGCGCTCAGATGACAGGGAGAGAGTCCAATCCTTTGCAGCTCCCGATGGCTGGAGTCCAAGTTCAACCCACCCTGACCCAGCTGGCACTGAGGCCTCTAAAAGCCATGTGGCCAGTAACACGCTGCCGCGCGGTGCAGTCTGTTTGCTGGACCCACTGCCCGGGCGGCATGCCCGTGGGGGCTTGCCCACACCCCGGCTCTGCCTCCTCTCTGACCGAGGGCCCGATGCCAGCCTGGCTGTCCCACCGAATCCGCGCTGCGCCCACGATCCACGGGCGCTGGGAGTGGAGGGGTAGTTTCAGAATTGGGTGGCACTGGGCTCCAGCCTTACCTGAGCAGGTAGACTGGCAGGAGCCGTGGGGCCACTCTGCAACCGGGCACCCTGCGACCTCACCCCCTCTTGTTCCTTCCCGAGGGGCCCTCTTGCCTCTCCTGCCTCCGGCCTCAGCCCCTGTCATAACAGGCCTCCTCTTCCCGCCAGCAGGGAAGTGATCCGCCTACAGGAGACACGTCGTGCCCGCTCTGCCCCCACCCTACGCACTCCCTGGGCCCTTCGCAGGGCCTGCTTCCCTCTCTGCACTTCCTGGCAGCCCACATGGGCCGGGCCCTTGGAGGGCGTGGAAACACCCAGAAGTGGCAGTGTCTGTGCTCACAGCGGGCCAGGGGGCCGGCCAGCGGACAGCATGTTTCCTCCGGGCTGGTCCACCACGCTCTGCTGGCAGGAAGGTTGTGGCGGTGGCAGGTGCCTGTACCCACCTCCCCCTTGGCCATCGGCCCTTCTCTCTCAGACCTTGGGCCACGTCCCTGGGTTCAACATGGAGCAAGTACTCTGATCCCCACTTCTTGCACTTTCTCCGCTGGGAGTTGCTGGGCAGGGCTCTGTGATCCCGGGCACAGGCAGGGCACAGCCATTTTGCCCAGTGTGGCCTCCTGGTCTCCCCACTTCACTGGGAGGAGGAGAGGCCGGCCCAGGGGCCCCCATGGCCGGTGACGACCTGAGGCTTTCGCTTTTCTGGGGGACTTGAACTGTGCCCAGCTGACCAACGGGGACGCAAGAGGCTGGAGTGCTCCCAGGTTTCTCTAGGGAGGAGGCCCCTTCCCCGTCAGCCGGCAGGGCCCCATGGGGCTAGAGGGGATCGGGTCCGAGCAGAGAGAAGAGCAGGCATCTGAGAGGACTCAGGGGTGACATCTGCCAGAGATCCGAGGGGGAGAAGTGGCTGTTCAGGTAAGGGTGGGGCCGAGAGAGGCTCCGGGGGAGGGAAAAGCAAAGACCTCCTAACCCAAGTGAGCGCCAGGGCTCTCCCCCAGCCTCATCCCCCACGCTTGAAGCCATAACCCACCAGGGCCTCCCAGGGTCCCCAGAGACTAACCCAGGGTGGTGGAGTCCTGGGGACTCTGTGACATTGGTGATCCCGCCCCACTCTGAGCCTCAGGCTCGTCCTCCCCCCCGGGAACGGCATCCGGATGCCAGCCTGGCCGCCTTCAGTGTTCTCAGAGATCGAAGAGACACCTGGAGCCTTCACCTGTCCTCTGCAGGGCCAGACGGACTCTGTCACCGTGGGAGGGGGGGCGGACAGGCTGTGGCCTCCTTGCTGGCAAAGGGCTCACCAGCCCTGCTCCTGCTGCGGCTCCAGGGGCTGGAGCGAGTTGGACATTAAGCTCTTTGGCCGGTGGCTCCGCAGTTAAACAAACACACGTAACCTGGGTCAACGGCGGCGCCCTCCCTCCCTGGCCCTGCGCCAGGAGGACTTTTTTTTTTTTGAAATCACTAGCATTTCAAAGCGGTTATCACTGAGGCCTCTGTTAAAAAGTTTTCCACGGCGGTGGGGGGGTGGGGTGGGGGAAGGTGGCGCCTGGTTTCAGCTCAGGTCATAATCTCACGGTTTGTGAGTTCAAGTCCCACACTGGGGTCGGTGCTGATAGTGTGGAGCCTGCTTGGGCCTCTCTCTCTGCCCTCCCGTGTTCTCTCTCTCTCTTTCTCTCAAAATAAGTAAAATAAACTTTAAAGAAAGGTTTTCCGGCAAAACCGCGTCAGTCGTAAGATTAAACAATAGTACGCATTTAAAATGAATTGCAGAGTCTTCTCCAAAGACAAAAAATATTGACTTCCTTTGGTGCTTTTCTTGGACTAAAAGCATATGCAGAAAACTCTATTTTTTTAAAGGTGTATTTTTGAGAGAGAATGAGGGAGAGTGTGAGCAGGGAAGGAACAGAGAGAGAGAGAGAAAGGGAGACACAGAATCTGAAGCAGCTCCAGGCTCTGAGCCATCAGCACAGAGTCCGACGCGGGGCTCGAACCGCGAGATCGTGACCTGAGCTGAAGTCAGAGGCTTAACCGACTGAGCTGCGCAGGCGCCCCTTGAAAACTCTAGAAAAGAACACTGCGGGGCACAGTGCCTCAGCCAGGTACCTGCTTTTTTTTTTTTTTCCCTTTTCTTCAGCTAAGACAGAAGAAGATGACCTATGACACGCGCACCATGTCGAGCCACACCTGAGAACAGAACTGTAAAACGTGGCAGGTTCAGGGCAAAGGACCGAAGGGGACAGCTTTGGTAGGAGCAAGGTGGGTCTCTCAAAGGCGGTGGCCGTGAGCCGATGGCAATGGATGTTCTAGATCCATTGGATGAGTTCTAGGCAGGGGGCACGCTCTCCAACAACTGGGAGAGGTCCCTGGCCCCCCGCTTTCCACGTTTCTGCTCCCGCGGCTCCCGTGGGTCCCCAAGAGGGACTTCTGCCTCGCCTTTCCTCTTTATTTCTTTGCGTTTGCTTTCCCCCTGCCACCCCCTCCCCGCCCCGGTGGCTCTCCTGGCGCTGAGGCCCGGAGCGGTACCCTCTTCGGTGGACCCCAGGCAGGATGCCCGGTGTGGCCAGCTAGGGGCTGAGGCTCTCGGGGCTGCCTGGGGGCTCAGTCCCCCTCTCTGTCCCTCGAGAGACCCCGCCCTCCTCTCTGGCCGGGAGGAGGCTTGGGGAGCCCAGGGGGCGCTGACTGGGGGAAGACAGAGAAACAACACGGCCTCTGGAATTAGAATCCAGGAAATGAAAGTGACCAGTAGTTGCTGACCACCCACTGCGTGCCAAGCTGGTGCCCACGCATCCTTTTGCTGTTTGATTGGATCCTCAGTGAGGCTGGCATGAGGATCATGGGCACTTGATAGACAGGAAGCCACATCAGGAAGTGGCGTGGACTGAATCTGCCCCAAGGGCATCTGCCCGGAGGCCTTGCTCCTAATCTCGGGGATTCCCCGACTCCCTCTCTCTCCGGGCTCCTCAGGCAGCTGGGGCCCCGCCCAGCCCCTTATGACCTTCTGGAACAGCCGTGTGGTACTTCTCACCGTTCTGCCCTTCCTGCTGCCTCTCTGCCCCGGGGGCTTATGAACGGACCCCTCTGGGTCCTTCCTAATCTCACCTCTTGTCTCCCCAGAAGTGACACCCCCTCTGTGCCTCTCACGCATCCACCCAGGAAGCTGTCACACTTTCTGCTCTTTGTGTATTTGTGAAGGAGAGAGCAGCCGCCTGCACTTGGGAAGGTGGTCAAGGGAGAAGGTGAGCCCAGAAGAGGGACGGGGATGGAGCAGCGCCCCCCGGCGGCGGAGAGGCCGGGCGTGGCCCACAGAGAAAGACCGAGCTAGGATCAGGGCCATGGAGACCGGCGCCGGTGGCCCAGAGTTTTGAGGTTGTGACGGAGATCGTTGCAATTAAGGCTGTTGGAGCAGATGTTGACTGGAGGGGGCGGAGGGCACAGGGCAGAGGCCGAGAGGAGGCCCGTGAGGTGGCACCAACAGCCAACTTCGGGACCGGGCCCAGGGCAGGGCTCATGCCACTCCTTACTCCTCAACAACCCCCAAGTTGGTGGTAGGGTTACTCCCGTTTGACCACAGAGGAGCAGTGTTTCTGTGCAAGCCCAGGGAGCTAGGGGACAGCAGCCAGACGGCCAGCCCCCTGCCTGCCATGACCTGGGCTGAACACCTCCCGGAGCGGCTCCGGTCCCCTGGGAGGCCGGGCAGGCCGCCCTGCCTCCTCTTCCCCTGAGAAGAAAAATGTGGTCTGACTGGCAAGAGGAGGAAATCAATGTCCTTTTTTTCTTTTTTTCTTTCTTTGAATGTTTATTTTTGAGAGACAGAGAGCGAGCAGGGGAGGGGCAGAGAGAGAGGGAGACACAGAACCCGAAGCCGGCTCCAGGCTCTGAGCTGTCAGCACAGAGCCCAATGGGAGTCTCGAATTCACGAACCATGAGATCATGACCTGAGCCGAAGTTGGATGCCTAACTGACTGAGCCGCCCAGACGCCCCAAATGTCCTATCTGCGTCACAGGAGAGGGACCCTGGGAGGCACTGTCTCCAACCTGCCAGCACCGGGAGACGTTAACAGCCGCTTCCCATCGGTGCCCAGCCAGTAGGCACAAGGAAATCAGGGCCCGTACGGGCTCCTGGGAGGTGAACTGCGCCAAGAGCGCATTCACTCCCCACCCGTGGGATCATAGCTTCCCAAGTGTGTCCCCTGAACTAACAGGTGCCCGAGGGTCCCCACTTCTGTTTTAGGAGATGACACAGGTGACCTCCGGGGCACGCCGGTCCTCCTGTGTGCCTGGGTCATGCTCGCGGGAAGTCACTGTTGAGACAGAGCCAGGAGCTCTCCAGGCTGGAGGAAACCTTGGCTTTTTTTCTTTGCTGTCTGGAGACAACCTCGTGCTTCCAGATAAGGATGAGGCCACACCTCTCCGGGCCCAGCAAACACGGGGCCCCTCCTATACATTGCAGGCCTCCTGCGTCTATTTGACTAACGGGGTTAGGGCGCCATGCTTATCTGCGTGATAACCTTGGGACAAAGTTCTCCTGGCCCCACATCACTGCAGGGAAGGAAGGCACTATGCAGTGATTGCTATGTGTCATCCACGGGAAGTTTGAGGAGACAGAGCTTTCTAGAACTAACCCAGTGAAGGTGGGGCCCTGTGACTGGGGCTGGCCTCAGCGGCCCTCGGCTCCGTGGCTCTCTCTCCAGGCCTGGCCCCCAGCACAGCTAAGGCCTTGGGAGCTGGATCTAGGGTTGAAACACAACCTCATTTACTCACCTCCCCGGGAGGCTCAGCAAGGTGCCCCGACGCCTGAGTACGGGGTCTCCCCGCGTTTGTCCCCTACGGGCTGCTTCTGTGTTTGCTTGGTCCCAGGACTCACAGCGAAGGCTGTGGGCCGCCATCTTGAGTGACGTCCGTTCTGTCCAGCGTCTGCGTCTCTCGGAACCAGACACTCCCCCCACCAGGTGCCATCAGGGACCTTGTCATGGTTTAAATTTTTCTTTTTTTAAAAAATACTTAGGGGCAGGGCTCCTGGGTGTTTCAGTCAGTTGAGTGTCCGACTTTGGCTCAGGTCATGATCTCACGGCTCATGAGTTCCAGCCTCGAGCTGGGCTCTGTGCTGACAGCTCAGAGCCTGGAGCCTGCTTTGGATTCTCGGTCTCACTCTCTCTGCCCCTCCCCTGCTTCTGGTCTGTCTCTCTCTCTCAAAACTAAACAAACATTAAAAATTTTTTTAAAATTAATTTATTTTTGAGAGAAAAGGAGACAGACCACAAGTGGGAGAGGTGCAGAGAGAGGGAGACACAGAATCTGAAGACGACTCCAGGCTCTGAGCTGTCAGCACAGAGTCCGACATGGAGCTCAAACTCACGAACCATGAGATCATGACCTGAGCCGGTCAGAGGCTTAACCGACAGAGCCCCCCAGGCGCCTCATATTTTTCGGGACCTTGTCATCATTTAAACGCAACCCTTCCCAAGTTCGGAAAATCAGCTCTGACCTCTATCTCCTGGCCACTCCGCGTGCTTGTCCGAGTCTTGCTGGGCTGTTCTCCGACCACAGGAGCGTCTTCAGGCCAGGGTCCACTCAGGCGTGGACACATCTTCTGTTCCCTCGTACCCGCTCCTGCCCACCTGAGCGCTCTCCTGCTACTTCTGCGACCCCCGCGTGGCGGAGGGCCTCACACCTGGGCTGAGCGCGCTGCCATTGGCCTTGGCTCTGGTGGGTGCCTAGGACATCGACTGGCACCTAGGTGACCGGTGAAGACTTCTGTAAAGAATGTTACCAGGTTTTCATAGTCAGCTTGCTTTCCCTTTCTCCATTTCGACTCTCCTTCCTGCCCAAGTTTTGGGGGCTCTCACCTCCTCCTCATCCCAGGCAACCCTGCCTCCTGTTTGCAGACAAAATAGAAAACGTGCTGAAGCCGGCTCCCCGGCTTGTCCACGGCCCCTCTCCCCTTGTTACCAAGGAGGGGGACCCCCACTAAGACTCTGCATAAACTTGCCCTGTTTTGGGAGCCTCTCCCCTACGGAGGCTTCTCACCTCACTGCGTCCTTCATTAGTAGGAATCACCTCCTCACCCCCCCACCGCTCCAGATGCCATCCTGCCCCCCTCCCAGCCAGACTTCCTCTCCCCCCACCAGTCCGGCTGCTCCAGGAGGTGCCTGCCCTCTCCCAGGTCAGGAGGGGGGTCCAGAGGTGGCCTGCCGGCCTCCCCTAGGTCACCTCACCAGCTCCCAGGGCTTTGATGACACCCATCCCCCACACCGAGGCCTCTCACTCCTGCCTCCCCAACCCCAACGCTAGTACAAGTATTAAAGAAATGTAGCCTCACTGCTGTCACTCGGGATGGAGCTGCGCAGGGTCTCAGCTGGGCGCCGGTCGGCGCGGTCCCACCAGCCCTCTGGGGCGGGGCGTGAGCAGACCCCGTGGGGCGGGTTACCCCCATCCGGTGGAGCTTAGCGGAAAGACTCCCAAGTCGGACAAGGAGAGAATGGGATCTGGTAACAGTCACTTTCCTTCTAAAGACCGTCGGCCAAGTCCTCGCTTCTGAGGCTACAGGCCATCTGCGAGCTTCGGCCTGGACACTCCCCGGCTGTTTCCATGAACAGAAACTTCATCCCTGGAAGGTGCAAGGAGCACAGGTGCAGCAAGAGGGGGCGGGGGCAGCCCTAGAGGGGGCCCCCTTCCCAGTCCTGCCATCCACACACCCTGCTCTTTCCCGAGGAATCGAAATCCGCTCTCCCCCGGGGCCTCACCCCTGGCGAATGGCCACACTCCGGTGACAGCGGGGAGGGTAGAGCTGGAGACCGTGTCACCCTCCCTCGCATGCCGGGGCCACGCTTACCAGAACCTCGAGACCACAAAAACTCCACCGGCCTCTGCAGCGGGCGCGAGGGGACGCACGCCAGGGACGGGGCTGGCGCTGCAGGACAGGAGTCACTCAAGGGCCCTGGGCTGCGCGCCAGCTGCCACTGGGCAGTGCGAGGGACTCAGTTCGGAGAGAAAACCCGAGGGCGGACTCCAGGCCCGAGCACCCGTCCTGGCCGTCTGGCCGGGAGACGGGACGCGGCTCCCGCTGGCGCCCACGGTGACCCGCGGGCACTAGACAGAGATGGGGGGGGGGGACCGCGGCTGGGTCAGGGCCACTCGGACGCTGCCCGGCTGCGCAAACTCAGGCTCCCTGACTTCTGAACCCGTCAGCCCTGCGTCCTCCTCCAACAGGGTTTTGCTCCAGTCACTGGGGGGAGAAGGGGCCCACGCCGGTTCCGCGAACGTCAGTTTGGTCCAATTCAGTGAGGGGAGCAACCACGTCCCTGGGAACAGAGTCTTGGGTTCGAGGGCCGTGTGGTTTGAAAGGAGCCTCCCCACTGAGATGAGGATCCCTTTCCTCTCGTTTTTATTATTACTTGAGAGCGAGGGAGCGATTGGGAGATGGGAAGGGAGAGGGAGCAGGCTGCCACACGGCCGGTGCAGAGCCCGACGCGGGGCTCGAACCCACAAACGGCGAGATCATGACCTGGGCTCAACCCAAGAGTCGGACGCCCAATAGACCGAGCTGCCGGGGCGCCCGTCCCCTCATCCTTTACACTGAGGGGCGTCAGGAGCAAACGCGGACCAGGGCTCAGAAGGCGCCACACCTGCAGATACTGAAAAGCTTGGAACATGCTTGATTTTACGAATTCTACTTTACGTCAGAACCTTCTGGAGGAAGTCACCCCTTTGACCTCTGTTCCGATACAGTGAACACCGGCCAAACTGTTTTAATTTCCGAATTTATTAAAATGATTAACCTCAATACTGCAAGTGCATGTACAAAATATTTGTAAAAAATGTCTTTAATGAAACGTTAAAGAACTTACCTCAAATGCTGAAAAAGTCCTTTTTTTTCAATTCTTTCAGTACAAGGAATACATTGTATCTCAAAAGTATTACAACTCAGCAAAACAATTTAAGACAGTAATTTGAAAAATGATTGAAAATTGAAAACTTTACACGTATTTTTCTGATCGCTTCCTAATTCGTACACAATGCCAAAATCTTTTACGAATCATTGCATAAGGTCCAGCCAGAAGCTGTATTGAACGCAGCCCTCTTCCAAGTGGTCGCCAGCGTGTGGACCCCGCCAGTCCCCACAGCGAGGCTCCAGAGCGGAGGAGCCAGAGCGGCCGAGGCCCCGAACTTTAGAAACGGAAACGGGGTCTCCCCGGGGCGTAGCGGCGGCCATTGATCCCGCACAGGAGGCCTGTGCACACGGCTCCCGGCTGCCACCGCGCGGGCCCACGGGGAGGTCGGCCTCGGAAGACCAGGCCACAACCAAGTTACAACGAACATAAATAAGTTACTAAAGGTAAGCTGAGAAGTGGAGAAGACTGGGAAATGGGGTATTTTGTGACTCTTTCCTTAAGATCGAAATTCCTGAAATGGCTGTTGTTGGTATTTCAAGGGACCTCGTCTCTGAACCTCTTCGCAACGCTCCACGCCAAGGCGGGAGCGGCAGAGGTGGCCCACCTCTCTCTGGTGCTTTCCAGACGCAGGGTCCACGCCTGGCCTGCCTTAGTGGCTCGAGCCGCACGCTTCTCCGAGGGGCAGTGCGAGGCCTGGACGTGGTCCCTACTGTGCTCCGCGTGCCTCGGGACAGGTGCAGACCGACCCACGGTGCGGAGGGGGTGTGAGCGCGTGTCTGCACACGCGCCCGCGGGATACCTGAGGGGCTAAGCTGCACACGACAGACATGAACGAGACGATGTAAGACCACCGAGTAAGTCCTTAGAGAACGTACGGAGAAACCAAAGTCTGAGTTTCAAACACTTTTATGAATGTTGTTAATTTCTACTTGGAACCTGTTAGCAGTAGTTTTCGGGAACTCAACTTAAATGACGTCCTCAGAACCCGGAAACTGGCAGGAATCCACTAGAAACAACACGTAAGCACTGAGGTTTTCTCCACTGGACTTTTCGTTACGGGCAGATTCCTTTTAGTATTTTAAGACATGGGCTACTTCTACGGACACTAACACGAACCCCCTAAATTGATTTTACTTCGGAACACTGTATCTCTGAAAGTACAAGTACACATTTCCTAGAAATAAAGAGACCCACCGGCGTCAGACACCCACTAGAGATTTATGTGCCCCAATTCTCTGTCCCATGATTTGCAAAATAATCCACAGAAACGAAAGGTTGGTTTTGAACATAAAGTAGGAATCAAAAATTTGCTCATTAAGTTACGTAAAATTAATTTCTCTTCTCAAAGTGCTTAAAAAAACAAATTAAATCTGACTCCTCTTTTTGTTTAACTGATAGGAGTAAAAAAAAAAATCTTTGATATTTTCATACATAAACTAACATAAGCCGAGAACTCTCACTGATGCAGTGCTTAAAACTATATATTTTATAATTTCCTATTTTATTGGCATGAATATTTCTAAACTTAAAAACCTTCCTGGTAAGTTCTTTTAATTTCTTACGACAAAAATTTCTCACAACACACAAATATTTACAACATATACATTGTTTTCGGTTCTTTACATTGAATTTTCAAAGACAAACATTTTTATAGGTTACCACAGAACAAAAGCTGTGACTCATGTTTTTATTTCATAAACTATTATAAGTTAAAGTGAATAGAGTTTTTACTATTCCTTGTAGCATTTTACAAGTGCGGCAGACCCTCGGGGGCCCGAGCCAGCGCTGGAGTTCATCAGACAGACGCTGCGTGTTGTCGTCACACCGTTCACAGCAAGGTTTTGAAAAAATAAGCACCAATCATTCTTGCAAAGAACAATTTTATCTAAAAGGATCGAAAAGTGTTAAATACAAGGTCTTTAATTTACACGTCAAGCAATAAATACGCCGCGTCAGACCCTCCCGCGTGCCGCTGCCCTCGCCGCACGCTGCGCTGACAAGCGAGCCGTCACGCATGGGTCTGCACTTATTATTTTTTTCTTGTTTTTTTTTAAAGAAATCACCTCGACTCCCAACCGATGGTCTGCTATTTTAACCAAGGCCATTCGAACAGCACACCCGGGCCCGCAAACAGTGTGAAACTGACAAAACTCCAAGGGGGGAAGATCTAGCAAATAAATCAGAAAGCCGGAGACCGTTGCTGGTGATATTAGCATATACTAGGACCTCAATATGCCGCCGCTATGATTTGTTTTAAATTATTGTTTAGTCATATATTAAAGAGCCACTCAATGCTCTTGGTTTTTAAAAAAAAAAGAGAGAAAACAAAAAGAAAGAGAAGGAAAGAAAAACTAGTGTAGCCACATTGTTGTTTTCAGCGTCCGTGTGGAAAGCTGCTCTCCCTGTGCATCTGCTCGAGCCTTTATCTTACACCACGGCCCCCACCTCTGACCCAGGATTGCACGCAAGAAGGCTATTTAAAAAGTACAATAAAAATTTGCACAAATCAGACGTGGGAAGAGTCGGCAGGCTGTACACTCCCCACAGTAGGACGCCGAGGAGGGGAGGGGAGAAGCGCCGCCTCGACGCCGGCCCGGGAGTCGCCGCGGGAATTCTGGGCCTTTCTCTGCAGCAGCGGCTCCGCGGGCGGGAAGGCCCGGAGCTCACGCGTTGAGCCGCAGAGACTGGTCCTCCCTCCTGCGGGAGGAGATGTCGATGTCTATGGAGTCCTTGCCCACGATGAGCCGCAGCCGCTTGGCGGGGGGGAGCGGGATGAAGTCGTCCTCCTCGTCCTCGTCCTCGTCCTCGTCGCCCTCGGAGGAGGAGGGCCCGTCGGCGCTGTCCCCGCCGTCGCCCTCGGCGCGGGGCTCCAGCAGGGCGAGCGGGGCGCCGCAGCACAGCCCGCGCTCGCGGAGCCCCTCGGCGCACGGCCCCCGGCCCTCCGCGTCCCGCTTCAGCTGGATCTTGAGCTTCGTGGCGCTGCCGCCCGGCCCCGCGCCGAACCCGCTGTTGAGCTTCGCCACGTAGAGGCTGCTGTCGCTGTCGCGGTCCTTACTCAGCTTGATGCTGATCTTCGACGAGCTCATCCCGTCGCTCTCGGGGTCGCTCGGCTTGCTGCTGCTGTCGTGCCGCCTGCGGAGCGTCAGCTTGGGGATCCCGGAGTTGTTCTCCAGGATCAGCTGGGCGTCGTAGCGCGTGATGCGCCGCTTCTTCTTGCCCTTGGCAGTTCTGAAGCCGTCTCTGGTCTTGAAGCTCTCCGGCGCCACACCGGAAGGGTCGCCGGGCGAGGGAGCCCAGTCGGGGCGGGTCCCGGCCGTGGCCTCCGCGCCACCGCACCCGCCCGGCTCCGGGCGGGCCCCCAGCACCTCGGGCACCGCGCTGGCCTCCCCGGGCGAGCCCTGGCCCGCGGCCGGCTCCTCGGCCTTCGCCAACTGTTTCACAAGCTTTCCTGGTCGCGACTTCTTCTTGGACGTGCCGCTGTCGCTCCACGGACACCGGGCTTCCCCCTTCTGTGCGGCTCCGGCGCCCGGTTCCTCCTCCCGCGCCCCGGGCGCCGGCTGCTCCTGGCTGTCCGGGCCGGGCTCCGGCTCCGGCGAGCCGCCGTGACAGCCACCCGCCGCCTCCGGTTCCAGCTTGTCGGCGGAGGCCTCCTTGGGGGTCGGCCTCGTCCTCGCCGACCGCCTGGTGGGGTAGGTGCCGGGGGCGGGCGGCGGGGCGCCTCGCCCCGAGCTCGCGCTGTGCCCCCTGGCCGCGTGCCTGGTCAAGCACCCGCTCGCTGCTGCGGCCTGGACCGGCCCCTCTGGCCCCTTCCCCTTCTGAACGGGCAGGTTCTTGTACAGAACTACTTTGGGCTCCTTCAGAACTAAGCTCCCCATCTCCAGTTTTCTCGAAGCACTCTTTTGCTCCAGCCGTTTGCAGTGATTCCGTAATTTTATCTTTGAAAGTAAAGGCTTTGCAGGCTTTTTCAGTTTCTTTGGTACCCTGGAATTATGTATGTGAGTTAGCTTAGATGAGGTAGAGTTGGAAGAAGCTGGAATCCTCGCCATGGACTGCCTTGTCAACGCTCTGCTCCTGCTGTTCTTTTTCACACCAACTGAAGATTTGCGGTTAGGAGCTGCAAGGGTGAAAAAAAAAAACAAAACAACAGGGTGAAAACCAGGCTCGGTGAGGCAGGAGAGCTCAACGAAACGATGCCCAACCCTGTCGGCTACGAGACGTCCGGCTCACCCCGGCACGTGCCAGACGGACCCCCTTCGGCCCCTGCCAGGCGCGCGGGCACCCCCTCTCCGCTCCCCTTTGCCTCCCCGACTGCGGCCTCCGATTCGTGGAGCATCTGTGCCTTTCACACAGCGAGGACCGGCCTCTCACTCTGGCCTCGTCCGTAATGTATCTAAATACTTCTTCTCCTGAGTTTGAAGTAAACTTAAAAATCCGTGTTTCATTCACAAATTCTTCTTAATGTCCTCATCTGAAACAGATTTCTAAAATCCATTACTCAGCAACTCAAAGTAAGCCTATCACTTACTTCGTGACACGTAATAGAAAACACAAGCAGATCTCTGATGAGCCCTAACGGACGCAGGCGTCACAGCGGCTTCACACAGGCGAGAGGGACGTTAAGATCGGTGTGGTGCTGTTCCCGGCCGACATTCGCCCGCCAAGAGCCGCACTGCGCATTCTCCCTCCAGCCGCGTGGGGGCCAGCAGGCTTCCGAGGGCTGAAGAACGTCCTCGGCCCCGTCCCTCCAGGGACCGCCCGCTGCCAACGCCCGAACTCTGGAGGGAAGGCAGCTCGCTGCGAGTTATCCTCTCGGGACAAAAGGGGTCCAACCTCCTCTGGACGAGGACGCAAAGGCCGCAGTGACCCTATGGGGACAGCCACCTAAGGAGCAGCAGGATAGTTGACCAGTCTCTCAAAAAGTTCAATGTGACTCAAGTTCACGCTGCTTCCTTGAGGAGTTTCTTCCTGACCTTGCCCCGGACTTCGGTTCATCTCTGTTTCTCTATTTACATTTTAGACCTGTGTGTTCCGTGTTTTTCGTGAGTCAATTTCTCATTATTTAGCGCCCCCACCCCCCACCTGAAACCCCTTCCCCATCACACTACACTTTTCAATCATTCACTACGGAACCCGCATGACCAAACTAATAATCCCCACTTCTCCCCAGAAAACAGAGTAAAAACAACTGTGGGTCAACCCAGCACCCTGCCCAAGGGTTGCCAGGGCGACTGTCCCTCCTACAAGGCTATGCAAGTCACCATGAGTTTTTATTGAGACAGAAGAGCAAGAATGCATCACGAGCATTTCCAGAAAACATCAAGCCACCAGGAATAGAAGGCTCTGCAGCCAAGAAGGGTGTCTCCCAAACCAGCAGGACCCCAGGGAGGGGACCCTCCGATCCGAACAAGACCGTGCTCATCCATGTGGGCCACCGCTGAGGCGGCCACTGCGTTTTAGGCTTGGGAGGAGGAGTGGTCTGGATGCCTGACGGGGCAGAGCCACCGAGGCGGCCTGAACTGGAATTATGCAGAGCTAGCGAGAGGCTGTCTAAGTAGAAGGGGGCGCAGGGCGCTCTGCGGTTACAGGCCTTCTCGTACAAGACTCCTGTGAGGCCGACGGCGCAGCTCTGCTCGCGGATGTAAGTGCAGGGGGGTGTCCGCCGCGTGGCTGTCTCGTGTGCTCAGCCTGTGACGCCTCAAGGCCCATCCTGTGACCAAGCTGAGTGGTTCTCAGCCGTGGTTCTCCTTTGCGCACCCTGCCCTCATTCTGCACTGCACTCACCCCTTCCCTGTGCAAACCCACACGCCGCATGCCGGGCGGCAGTGCCCCTACCATCTGGGTCCAGCCTGTCCCTCTCAAGAGGCAGCTTCTGTCAAGTTTAGAAGACCTTCTTGTCAAGTCCAGCGAACACTTTCCAGCCCTTTCTCCCTCTTCCTTCCTCCGCAGGACAAAGGTGCTGCTCACCGTTCTCCTTCCTGAAAACTCCTGTCCCACTGGCTGCCCCTAAGAGCGCCCTCTCCTGGCCTTCCATCCGCCCCTTCAACCGCACCCCTCGGGCCTCTGCCATCCTAGACCCTCTGGAAACTACACAAAATCTCTGAGTGAGACTCCCCCCGCCCATGGCTCTTACACTGAGGCACTGGCAGCTCCTGAACCACTTTCTCTAGCCTCTCTCCTAGACTACGGATCCAGTTCACCGAACACCCGCTGGCCTCTAGATCTGCCCGCGAGGACGGGCTCCTCACAGTCAATAGGCCCAAACTGAACTCGCCATCAAGCTTCCTGGCTCTGCTCCTCCTAAATCGTCCACCCCGCTGCCCAAGCAGGCCCCGGGAGGTCGTCCCGG
>PJEM01006545.1:0-14720 GCA_004023845.1 Helogale parvula | reverse complement strand
TGCTCCAGCCACGATATACCTGGCTTGCGGGGGTCCTACAGGCGCCCCTGCGTCTCCATCATGAACTCCCTTTGCTCTGCACCTGCCTCACTGGGCCAACCCACCGTTCCCTTTATGACGCGGCGTAGGACACGCTTTGCTCGGGGAGCCTGACTTTCTACAAAGGACAGGTCACCCTCACCGTGTGTTTTCGGAGAACTGCGATTCTCCCGACTCCGGCTCTTATTTTACTCCATTAGGGGAGTCTCATTTTGTGACAATTCTGAACCCACCCCCGCTTCCAGCAGATTCTCTGCTTAGCTGATGGCAGTGAACGGCTCGGCAGAGGGACTTTATTGCTTTTGTGTCCTAACAGCACACGACAGACCGCGCACGATGCCATGGGCGCTCACTGCTGCGCTCATGCGCGTGGCGGCCTGGTCTCTTGTGTTACAAGTCTCCTCTCATCAGCCGCCGAACTAAAAAGGATGCTCATCAAGACAAAGGTCAGAAAAGACACAGACAAGCTGGGCAAGGGGCATGTGCGCAACGGACCCAGAGGACAGCCCCGTGGGCACCAAGCGCTCTTCCCTCTCCAAGCAGGTCCACCCTGTCCTCGGAGGCTCGAGGACCACAAGCGGCGCGGGCGGGAGAGACAGTCGGCACAACGCACACTGGTGGGGGCCTGTCCAGAGACCGAAAGGCTCTGACTGGGTGGGCATGAGGCGCACACCCCCTCCCCCCATGGGTACCCTGCTCTCAGCACCACGGGGGGCTCTCTGGGCTGAAGGCGGGGACAAATCCCAAATGCGTAAACCTAAGACAGTGATTTCAGGTGGAGAAACACTTTCTCGGCAATTACTACACACAAGGTGCTGTGCAAAGTGGCCAAATTAGTACGACCTCCCTCCTGACAGGCATGCTCGGCAGGAAGTGCCACCACGCCCACGTGAACAGCACATGGGGACCGCATGCCTGAGACGCAGGGGACAGGATCAGGACTAGGGTCTGCAGCCCCAGGCCCGCTGTGTCCTTACGGGCTGGCCCCTGCTTCTGGGCAGCGGAGTCCTCACTCAAGCTGTCTGGTCGCCCTGCGTGGGCGTCAACAGTCACGGCCAGACACAAGGACGGCAAGACGACATCCGGCCCACTCTCTACCGGGAGCGCCCCGAGAGGAGCACCACAGGGCCATCCGCAGCCTGGCGTCTTCAGCACTCGAAGATCCAGAAAACCCTCAGTGAGACTTTAAAGCTTTCTGTTCCAGTTTGTCAGGGACAAGCATCCTCCACCTCACACGACCGACACAGACCGGCAGGGCTGCCTGGAACAGGGTGTTGGAAGGGACTCCGAGGGAGCCAACAGGCTTAGCAGCAAAGAGTGTTCAGACCAGCAGCGAAGGCGGTGCCAGCGGGGAGTGAGAAGCCGGCCGGCCCACCACCTCTAGGACCGGTGCTCCGGAGTCAGGGTAAGCTGAGGGCGCTGGCCCGGCCTTCTGGGCCTCGCAGCCCGTGTACCACAGCACTGACTTTGGGGGCGGGGGGGGGGCGGCCTAGCCACAGAGGCCCAACAGGCCTGAAAGACCAGAATCTTCTAATGATGGCGTTACCATTCAGGCGCGTGGGCTGAATTCGTAAAAACTGACGCTGTCGTCTCCTCTCTCCGGAAGCTACAGTCAACTTGTGGCTCCAGACACCTTTCAAAACAACTCTGCACAGAGGAAGCCGGTAATCCTTCTCCCGACTGGGCGGAACGCTTCCCTCGAGAGCTTCCCTCGAGAACACGCAGGCCGCCCCGGGGCCCCGGCCGCAGGCTGGCTCGCCTTCGGGAGAGGCCTGGGCGGCTCTGGCTCCAGCACAGCCTCATTCAGCAAAGTCTTCCTTTCAGACAGGTGGGAGGGCGTGGTCAAGACACACGTGCCAAAGTGAATACCATTAGAGAGAGTGCTTGGGGGGCCTGCAGGGATGCTCTTGTGAACATGACCTCAGGGTGGGTGGCCTCAGGGGAGCCGGAGCAGGTCCTGCGGAGCCACACCTGTCAACTCTAACACACGGCCCTCCACATTAGCTACATCGACCCTCCGCGTCCCCAAAATGATCATTCTGCAGAAAGGTGACTTGAACCAAGTGAGCTCTGCCCCCCTCTCCCCGCCCCCCGCCCCCGCCCCGCCCCGAGAAGCAGTCACTGGGAAGGGCTGCATTTCTACTAGGAAATGCTGGGACCACAGCTCAAAGGGACCACTGGTCAGCTCGGAACTCAGCCGTGGCATTTCTAGACTGCGCTGCAACATCCCTGTGTGCCTGTCGTCTCCCGGAGCGAAGGCATCAGCTCCCCGACGGAGGGCCCGCGGCCCACACATCCCTGTGTCTCTTCAACAACTAGTAGGCTTTTAAGAAGTATTTGGTTTACTAATAGAGAGTCCCTAGATGGTCACACTGTAGTCAGTACACTTCTAGAAGCCGTCTATATTATGCTCTTTTGGATTCTGTGGTGTACTGAGTTCAGTATGTATACAGGGGGCGCAGAGCTAACGCCCTCCCCCGTGTCACAGGGCCATTCGGGGCGGGCAGCGTGGTGGCCGTGGCCACGCTCTTCAGTGTCTCATGCATGTATATTTCTAAATCGGGCTTCACAAGTCTCCTGTTTCACCAAGGAACCAGACTCCGAAAACAAAACATTGATTATGTTCCATTTATTATTAGAACCAACAGTCAACAGTCAGTGGCGGGCTAACTGCTTGCTCTTTCTGGTCCCCGGGACAGTAAAGGCTGCAGCAGAGACTGCCGGCTTACACGTGGCCCCTGGCCCGACCCCCGCGGCAGGCAGGTGCAGCATGCGCAGCAGGGACATTCACCATCGTGGGAGGGGCCTTCCCTTTGCTCCAGGACGTTCTGCAGGGGAGGGGTGCCCCTGTGCTGAGCTGAAAACATCTGAGGACAGGGAGAGGGAGAGGGGCCTACGTCGGCCAGACTCAAGGAGGCCCGGAGGCGCCACCAAGTCCCCACGGACACTTGGGGTGCCGAAACAGGCGTCCCTGGGGGTCACGGGAGTCAAAACTCTGAAGCCGTAGCGCTGTCAGAACGAGCGGACTAACAAGCCTCGGCTCTGGCGGCGGGAGAGGAGACCAGCAGCCGCGAGCGCGGTTCCCGGACACAAGCTCCACAGGCCCGATGCGCTTCCTTCTGCCGGCGAGGCCTCCTCCGCTCTCTCCGTTACTCTCCACTCTCTCCTCCTCCGGCTTCCGTGCGGTCTTGCCCCCTCGTACAGCTGGCGTCCCAAGACCGGCCGCTGCGTCTCCCCTCCCACTGCTCCCGGCAGCGGCTAACACAACACGTCCTAGCAGAGCAACCTCCACAAGGCTCCTCTCCCAGTCCCGAGTCTGGTAACCGGTGGTTTGTGCACTGGCCCAGTTCACCGTGCAAAGGGCAAGCAAGCAGGAAAAAGATGGAAGCCTTGAGGCCAGAAGCTACGACCTGCCCGCATTCACGTCACGGCTGCCTAGGGACGGGCCTGGCGCAGGGACCCCGACGCCTCTACGCCTCCACCCGGGGCCTTCGTCCGGACCTAAGGCCGTCATGACAGTCAAACTAACACCTTGGGAATGTGTCTCCCGAACACAAGACGAGCCTGGAACACATGATGGAGAACGTAACATCCAGCGACCGGGCGGTGAGGAAAAGCAGACACTTCGGTCTAGAGCAGAGGGCCGAGTCCGGAGTCGGGACACAGACTATTTTGTGCTCAGATCATTTCTGAGACCTGCAGTGCTGCTGAGGCACAGGAGTCCCAGGGCTTCTCTCAATATTTAAAAGATCAAAACTACTGAAGTGAAGCACACTTTAGAACGAGAATTGTGTGAAAATACTTAAAAAAAAAAGAAAAGAAAAAAGAAGATATATGTTTATCAAACCTCCCTTACTTACTTGCATTGTTTTTTTCCTGAGTGGTATCTGCATCAGTGTTAGAGCTGACAGATTGACTGTCTGAGTTTTTGCTGCTGTCACCTAACTTTTTAAGCCTATTTAAGCGTTTATCTGTCTCTCTGAGTCCGTATTTGCTATTGATAACAGGAGCAGGTGCAGGCAGTCCCGCTCTGGATTTGAAAGCACCGGTTCCCCGTCTGAAAGAGAAAACAGCAGAGGTTAAACCGCGTACCGTCAGGAGGTTCGGGGGCTGGGGGCTCCAGGCCACATCAAGTCAACAGAGGCGGTGCACTGATGAGGTCTCAGTCTTCCCCGGAAACATACCAGGTCTAGGACTGTATAGAAAATCAACAGAGAAAACCTCTGATTTAAAGTAACAAATTGTTAGGACTACTGTCAATTCATTATTAACTGGCCATGAGAAACCACGAGGCCCTGCAGAAGCCCGTGTGTAGTGTAGGTTGTAGGCTGAAAAGAACTAACTCTTCAATTTCAAAACTGGTTAGTGCAATAGTCAGGCCTGCATTGTGGCCTAAATAACCCTGCTGTTACTGAGATCCAGCTCTGTTCTACACGACTTAATGCCACACCACTGATATCAAGAGTTAAGGGATTAAAAAGGGAAACTAGAGGATTTCCATAAATGAAGCCATTACTTACGAACTCGACATCAGATACAGATAGACCGTAACCGACCTCTTGTATCAGGTGGCTACGCTACATCAGCGAAAATCCGACTTTTGGGACAATAAAAACGGTTCAATTTCTTTCAAGTTATTGAGATAACCACCATTAACAAAATGTTACTAATAAACAGGAGACATCAGACGCTCGCTTTTACCACGGGGCAAGAATGATTGTAGTCTGCTCTAGGAATTTATAATTGTATGTAAGTTCTTCGGGAGAGAAGGGGCACACAGACGCTCTAGTCATCCTCAAGGGGTCTAGCCCTGCAGACGGGACTTTACGGTACATTTCTACTCAGCTCTATTCAAAACGGTAAGTTAATGAGGTTACAAAAAAGTGCTACATATTACACGTAAAAAAATGAGAAATCTGTTTGGGCCAAAATTGCCTTCATGGAGTTGCCTTACTGTCCTCAGCTTGTTGAAGAAAAGCCGTATGACCCACTCACAGTTTCGGAACTGGCCGCGCGACGGGGCGCCCTCCAGCCTGGGGGAGACGCCGGCCGGGCGAGGTCCCTCCCTATCATCTCACGGCTCGTCGGGAGGGGACACACACCCACACCCACTGCCAAAACGATTTCCGGCAAGCAAGGTGAGCACTCTTGCTTGCTTCATCTCTCTCGAGCATACTTGGGATTCCGTTTTTATTAACGTTTCCATGAAGAGAGTGGCAGGCCCACCGCGTGGCCGTCTCCCGCCTTCTCCCGCAGGTGCGTGAGAAATCGCGGGAGGCCCGCAGGACCCGCCACCGCGGCGGGCAGGCAGCCCTCTCCGCCCCGCACTAACTCGTGTGCAGAACGAAACCGAGGAAATGTCAAAGGCTATTTCATTTCATAGAGATTTAGAGAATAATGCATTATTTTCAGATTATCTCATGCCTCTTCCCCAAATCTTGTAACATTTTTGGTTCATTTCTAGAAAAATGGGCCATATTTAAAGTACACTTCAAATGATCACGGTGGAACTATTTTGCCTGGAAATCAGATTTGTTTTTTGTTTGTTCTGTTTTGTTTTAAAGTAAAACTCTACCATCCCGCTGCTTCTCTACTCCCTGACGTTTTCTTCATAACTTACGAGAGCAAGACCGGCTCCTGCTGCTGCAGGAGCAGAACGACGCTGGGGCCACAGCCACGGAGCGCGGGGGGCCGGCTGGCCAGAGGGCCATCCGCCGCCGCGGTCTCGCACACCCGGTTACGCTCTTGGGTGTCCTTAAGCAAACAAAACCACGACCGGGCCACACCATCCGCTCTCAGCAGGCAGCTTTGCTGTCACACAACAAATAAACCCACACTGGACATAAGACTCTACGCTTCCACCGACTGCACTTCCAAAAACTGTACTTTCTCCACCAAACAGACATCCCACGATGGGATCGATCCCTCCTGGCCGCTAGCTCCTGGGACTCGTGGGGTGGCTTCGGCTCTGCCGGCCCCACGGACACCGCAGTTACACTGCTCTTGAACTATTACTAACTACTGCTCCTATTTCCACAAGATAGATTCTTCCATGGGGGCTGACTGCCAGCTAGGGTGTGCTTATTTTTAACAACTATGGCCTCACGATCCACATCCCCGCTAACAGTGCAGGAACGCCCGTTTCTCCACGTCCTCACCAGCACTATACGGTTCACCGCTTAGTCTGCCAGTCTGACCGTGACAGTGAACCTGATTCCTGTCTCGATCGCCTGGTTTATGGCCATGATTTTCTGTGCGGCATCCTCCTTACCTTTCTCTTCTCTCAGAGTCTACCTCTCCCCGTGAGCTTCTAGGAGCTCTCTGTCGTCAGGATTATTCACTCTTGGCCAGATGTGTGCTGTTTTCTCTTTGGTTCATCATTTGACTTGAATTTTGACCAAACATTTTCATATTCACCATTTTGTGTCTTCTTTTACACGATTTCCACTACTCCATTAGACATGAAGCCTCCTAAGTTTTTTCTGATAATTTTGCATTGTACTTTAAAATTTAAATCTTTACTCCATCTTGAATTTAGCCTGGTTTTCTTCCAGATGCATAATGAATTATACTAACATTACTTGTTAGAGAAATCATCGTTTCCCACAGGTGACGGTGACCTCACACACCTGCCCCTATTTCAGGCCACCGTTCGTGTCCTATTATGCATTTGTCCATTTCTGGGCCAATATTGAGTGTTGGGCACGACTGTTTCCTACTAACTTTTAGCGCGCGTTAAGACAAATCTCCTCAAACTATACTTTAGAGATTTTTTTCTTAGCTTCCTCAGGTATATTTTAATAGAAGCTTAAAAATAATCCAATCCTCCGTATCTTGTGGTCCTTCGTTAGACTTCTGCCTCCAGTGCTCTCCGGTGAAATCGGCAGCGCTTGAGAACAGGTAACGAGCACTACTGGGCCGGGACGGTCAGCGCCGGAAACACACACCGAGCGGGTCCCGGAGGCTTTCCCCGCAACCTCGGAGCCTCCACGAGCCCCCTGCTCCCCGTTTCCTCGCAGAGCCAGCGCCTCCTGTCCCGCAGCTGCGGACAGGGCGCATGTGCGTGGGCCCTCCCAGCGGGCACCGGCCGGTCCGCTCGCCCCGCCCGCACGAGACCCACCAGAGGGCTGAGGGCTGGCAGCCCGGCTCAGAGGCTTCCGTCTCTACACTTGCAGTGTGGACGGGGTTCTGTGTACTCTCTCTCACAGGACGGCTGTGGAGACCGAGTCAGGATCAGTAGAGTGCGCAGTACAAGGTAAGAAAAGTGGGCCCAGGGTGCTGGGTGGCCAGCTCTCGGTTTTGGCTTCGGTCATGATCTTTCAGTCTGTGAGTTCGAGCCCCACATCAAGCTCTGCACTGACGGTGTGGAGCCTGCGTGGGTTTCTCTCTTCCTCTCTCTCTGTCCCTTCCTTGCTCGTGCTCATGCTCTCGCTCTCTCTCCCAAAATAAATAAACTTAGAAAAAAAAAAACCCCAGGCTCAACAGGTCCAGGGCTGCTGCCCTGGGTCTACACCGCCTGGGGACAGGCCTTCCTGGCAGCTCCAGTGAGACGAGCCGCTGTGCGCAGAGATCGCTGCCGTGAGTGGCATGGGAGAGCAGGTGGCGGAGTCAGACGTGGGGGATTTCTACAAGGACTCCACAATCCTGACAGGGCACAAGAGGGGATTCCTCACGAAGAGACAGGATTTAGGAATTCTGAAGAGTCCGTGCATCAAAACATAGACGCCCCTGTGGCGAGGAAAGCGTAACGCACACAGATGCGGAGTCACTAAGTTGTACACTTGGAACTACTGAGACTCTGTGTGTCAGTCAGGCTCAAATAAAACAAACTAAAACGTAAAACTTCCAGGGGCAGCTGGGTGGTGCGGCTGGCTAAGCGTCTGACCCTTGATTTTGGCTCAGGTCACGGTCCTGTGGTCGGAGATCGGGCCCTGTGCTGGGCTCTGCGCTGCCAGCACCCAGCCTGCTTGGGCCTCGCTCTCCCTCTCGCCCCGCCCACCCCTCTGCATGCACACTCAAAAAAAAAAAAAAAAATCTCCAGAAGCCACAGCTTGGTAATACCCAAGACAACTTCGGCGTTTTCAGATGATTATCAGAAGTGAATGTCACTTGCCACTTGTTGGGCACCACCACCCTGGCACCGTGTGTGTGTGTGCGCGCGAGGACGGTGTTCCCCGTTCTCTCTTTAGGCACACTGCTATTCTGATGTACTCAGAAGAAGAAGGAGCTGGTGATTAGATTTTAAAGGCTCAGGTGCGGAGGCCCCTACAAGCTCCGGATCCCGTGGCCGTTTCTGCAGCCTGTACCAGGCGCAGAGCTACGGAACACGAGACCATCCTTGTGTGCGAAGGAGGAAGTGACGTCAGTTACTCCCGTCCTCGTCAGGCCGTCACAAGAACACAGAAGCTGGACGTTTTACGCGATGCCTACCTTTCGCAAGTGTAACACTCGCAGAACTCATTGTTTTCTCCGAAAAACCCGTCTCCGTAATAACAAGAAATCTCTTCTCCAGGTTCAATGTCCCTCAGAGCCTTCACACACGCCGTGTCTCGACCAGTTGACACAAACTGAAATACAATGAGCTCATTAAGAAACTCATACCCGAAGCAGAAACAAAATAGTTGCAGTAAAAAAATGTTTACACTTACCTTACAGTTAGGTCTGCAATCTGAAAAATGTCCAAAAGATAAAGTCAATTAACTGTAGATAAGATCTGAAACACGAACAATTAACAGAAATCTGAAATAAGCTTTCCACATCATTTTACAACTTTCGATAGAAGTTTCGGCCACAGGTTAAACAACAGGATTATTTACTATGTCGGCGGGGAACACAAAGAGGCCCTCCGTCCGCCCCCTCCGAAGGGAGCCGAGTCCCACGCGGTGTGCCGCGGCCCCGTGAGCCTCAGCAGTACCGCCCGCCACTCGCACGGCCGCCCGCGGCGTGCAGCTTACCGTGGTTTATGAAGGCGGCGGGACCGAGCCAGAGCTGGGCACAGTTTTTCCTCGTGGAGTACATGACACTGAAGTCGTTTTCTCCGTGTCTAAGCAGCATGTTCTCCTCAATTTCTGAAAGTTCGGCAATACAACCCACCAGTAATTCTATTTTGTCATTTCGTTTCCTATTTAAAATATGTCATGTTAAAAATTACTAGTAATTATAAGTAACAAGGCTTCTTTTAATAAAATAAGCCTGTCCAATAAATCCCAGGAATCGAGAAGAGCTAGTAGTGTGTGCTGAGCCGACCCCCTGGGACCTGCACTGGGCTCTGTTCTCGTCCTCCCGGGAGGCCCCAAGGCCTCGGGCCACAGCTGCCCTCGCAGCTGCCTTATCCCTACGAGAGAACGGACGTGCTCTGGGCCGGAAGCTGCGCCACCCAGGTCTCCAGATCCCCTACGGCACCCGGTACGGTGGTCCGAAGGCAGGGAGGATGCGAGTGTCTGCTACACTGAATTCGGCTTGCTGACAGTGGATGGAGGAGACAGACACACGCAGGAGTAAAGGTCACGGGGAGCCAGAATCGGGACACCACCCTCTAGAACAGCACTATCCAAGAAAAATGTAATGGAAGCCAAACGTGGACTCTTCAGTGTTCTGGTAATTATGTTAAGAAAGTAAAGGAAAAACAAGTGAAGTTACTCTTAGTAGTACATTTTAACCCAATAGGCCCCCACTACTTATTTCAGCAGGTAATCAGCAGAAATATTAACAGGAAGTGCAGTCTGCCATAAAACATGGCATGTAAATCACATTCACGGCACTTCTCAGTACAGACTTGCCACCGTTCAAGGGCCCAAGAGCCACAAGTGTCTGGCAGCTGCTGTGCTGGGCGGTGCGGCTCTAGAACACAGGACCAGAGAGCACCACACCCACCGACAGCGAGGGGGGGCGCGGGGAGGAGCTGGGGGCTGGGTCCACAGACCCCGGACTCTGTGATGGGACGCTGTGACGCAAGCGCGCCTGTCTCCAATCGGATGCATGCTCGCACACTCACACCCATCCAAGAGGCCTGGGTGTACTGCTCTTTGCCCATTCCGTTTTTGGGTACCTGATCCTAACGTTTTGTTATAAAAAACACTGAGGATAGCTTCTAAGAAGGGCAGCATGTTCCGTCTTCCGGGAGAAGGGGTAGGAACAGGCATTAGAGGAAAAATATAATCAAGTATTCTCTCACGAATGGCTTTCACCCCTCCTGGCTGGGCTCAACCTCACTACCCTTATTTAAGTCGGCACACAGATGTACAGATGTACGCGTCTACATTTAAGCAGGCAATTCGGCGGGAAGTCTCCACCTGAGGTTCCCAGGAGCGTTAAGACTTCGCACCCAGCCCTTCTGCAGGCCAGCAGGAGGCGGCTCCGGCAGCCGGGCTCTCCCGCCCCAGTAGCGGGAGCCCTGTGGCAGCCTCCCCACCGAGCAGCACCCAGACTCAGGGAAAGTGTGCTGGCTGGGAGACAGGATCGGGTTCGACTCAGATTCCTAATCTCACTGTCCTGACTCGGGTCGCTGGGCCGTGGCTCGGGCCCCGCCCTGGTCCCGGACGGCGCGCTCCGGCCTCAGCCTCCCCATGGCCTTTCTCAGCCCCCTGCGGTGGCCCGGGGGAGCCGCGGTCACTTGACGGGTTACAGCGCAACAGTTACCACTCTTTTGTTGCCACTATTTTGGCTCCGTTTTGCTCCGACGAGTATCTATTACACGGCAAAATTTCAAATCCACTGTCAGTTGCAAACATTCGCAAGTAAATAAATACCTAAAACAGAAGGAAAATAATGGTATTTGTATTGTTTATCCTGTTAGACTTGTACAGAATTATAAAAGGAAATCATCACCAGAATGTAAAACATTTAAGATCAGTAAGTAACAAACCGTTATTCTAAATTCTCCGGTATCTGAGCACCTAACGGCTTGGCCACGTTCCTCTAGAGGTTCAGGGGGAACCTCACTTCCAGAGGACCAGGCCGTCTCTCCGGAGAGTTATACAAGTGATCTTCCGTGTTATTAAAGCTTCACACCAATCAGCTTTATGAAAAACTGACGTAAAGTTTCAGGGCTCGCTAAAATTTAAGCTTCAGTTCACTCTTACCCAAACAGACAAATGGCAGTAATCTTATCAAGAAACCTACATGTTCCTTGAATAATTTCTCCTGCATTTTGTTCTTGTTGAGAAAATAGTGCCGTGCCCATTCGCCTGAAGTCAAGCATTTGAAGGCTTTCTCCAGGTGCTCATCTTTCTTAAAACGTTCAATGACTTCCTTTAGTTCTTCTTGCCTTCCCTTAATAGGCCGAAATCTGAACGAAATCAAAACATTCGCTTTAGTATCCGCCATCACCCCTGGGCCACTGCAGAGAAATCCTGAGGTAAGAAATAACCTGAGAATAGCCAGGCCTAATAAAAGAGAATAATCAACATCCTGATAATGACCGCTCAAGTAACAGTGATCACCGGGAAACAGCACTGCTCTTCTACCGGTATTTTGATTTTTTTTTTTTTTGTATTTCAGTTACTCACTAACTGAGAAATGACCAGATGCCTCAAATGAAGCTGTCTGGCTCCAGCTCACACTGGTCCTCTAATCTGGATGGTACACAATGAAAGATCTACAACAGAGTTGGTCTGGCCGAGAGAGTGACCAGAATTTTTCCAGAACATGCGCAATCCAGCCAGAAGAGTGCATGGCAATGAGTTTCTGAAGGATGAAGCAAACAAAATCATGGCAGAAACAGAACATTCTCCATGTGCACAGTTAGAACCCCTCAAATCAAGTACCCACGTGGTCCTGAAATACACCTCGACGTCCTAATATCCAGGGCAAATTAATCGTTGAGAAACGCACTCAGAAAACAAAGAGCGTAAAAAGCGCAACCTAGCGGTGATGTCGCTAAGCTGGCGATGTCAGAGCTGAAAGGCTTCTGTCACAAAGCCAGCCAGCATGCCCTCAGAACGCTGTGCCGGCAGCAAGCGTGACATCGGATGCGGTCACAGTCCAAGAAAGACTCAGGTTTGAAGAGCCCTGGTTTTAGCGCGCTCCCAGTGAGCACGATCGAGGATAGCAGTACCTGGACCTTAACTTCACAATTTCTTCTCATGTCAATTTCCTTTGGTTTATTTAACCAAATAAAGTTTTTTGTTGTTGTTGTTTTTATATCTAACAACAACAAAAGGAGCAGACTGCTATCCAAATAAGATGTTAGGAAAACTATCAGCGGCCGAGGAGAAAATCTATTTGAACCACGCATCTCACTCCAACATTTACAACCGCACACCTCATAACCTGCAGACGCTACAGTGGCAGGAAGATCTGGCCCAAACTCCAGCAGAGGAAGCATCCAAGCAGAAGTCTTTTTCTAGGTGGGCTTATCACAAATGTATTCAAAACATTTCAGTGACATTTCAAGCCACAGTATTTCACCAAGGATTCTTTACTTGGCGCTGCGTGCACAGTTGCTTTGGTGAGAACAGGAGAGAGAAGACCCGACCGCTGTTCTGCAGCGGACACTCCACTAAAAGTCACAATCGTGCATCCAACAGCGAAGCCAGGCACCGCTAAGCTCACACAAGTTAGCAGGACACCAACTACACGCTACACACAGCCTGGTCAAGTATAGAACCGCTCACGGAGGTGTGAGATCTGATCGGGAGGGGGTCTGGGAGTTGACAGCGATGTGGGCAATGAGGAACGTGGCGATCTCAGCCTTCTAAAGAAAAAGCAGCACATTGCCACAGGCAGGAAAGAACCAAAAGAAGGCAGGCAAAGTGAGAGGAAGCCAATGCAGGGGATCTTAATGAGGCTGGATTCAAAGAGAGGAACAGGGAGTCAGCTGGCCAGCCACAGTGAGGGCAAGCACTAGAACAAGGAAGAGGGAAGACGTGAGATCCTGGGTGGGTAAAACACTGTTTGCTGGGCAGGAGCTCTAGAGGATTCCGGATCCAGGAATGCAGGCCAAGACCTTTGAGAACTAACTACCTGCAGGCTCTGGGGTCCATGGAGCTCCTCACGATCAGTAAGCAGGGCCATCGGGAGGGCTTCACACCCATCCTGGAAATACCGCATGGACGACTGGACCATGCCCTGTATTTAATTTTCCATTCAGCCAATCCGCCTACCAGCCAGCGCTCACAGGCAGAGGAGCGCGAGTCCTTCCAACAATTCTGGAGGTCTTCAACCAGGCCGTCAGAAGACGGGCTCAGAGAACCGCCGCTACAAGGATCTAAAAACCACCTGCGGAACTGTGGGAGCATCCACACTCCCACACAGAGAGACTATCCGGCTAGTGACCTGAGGCCGCCGCGGGCGAGCTCCTCCGGACCGGGCCCTCCTCGCGGCAGCCCTACACGATGGGGCCATGCGCATGCGCAGGGCAGGCCAGACCAGCGAGCAGCTGCCGGCTGAGGCCCCTTCAAGCAACACAGAAGGGGACGCGGCGGGAGAGAGCAGGGCAGCGGCCACGGAGAGGATGGCGAGAAGCCCGAGGCAGGGCTCCGGGGCAGCGAAGGGCCCGGCAACCTCCAGGTTTAACGTGGACCCGACCAAAGGGGACTCGGCGCTTTAAAATGATCACATGGCTCGACGCTCAGAAAGCAGACCAAAGTCAGGGCCAAATTCACCTAAAGCTCTTAAGAACTGGTCAGAAAAATAAGTTCCGGACCTGGATTGGACGCCAGTTCTTCCTGACAGGCTCTCTGGGTGCCCCCCACTTCCTGAGGTGTGCCCCCCATCTAAAAATGCCCGCCAGCTAGCCTCCGTCTTGTTCAGGATGCCAAACAATTTACATGCCAACACCAGCACAGAACTACCGACTCCCGGGGGACCAGCAGTCGGCCTTCTGGGTCTCCCTGCCGACTTCTGCTTCTGCTTTCCCGCCTTCTATCGCCTCGAACACACACGAAACCCCCAAACCGTCCCCTAGGGCTACTCACCAGCAAGAACCTCCATTGCACCTAAAATGTAATTTACTGTCACACTTTCTGTCCCAGTTGACTGCTATAAGGTGTGAAATGACAGTGAGGCGAAGGAGGAAGAGACGGTTCTGGGGGGCAGACAGGAAGGGGACGAGACAGTTGTTTTTGGTGATCCAACAGAAGTACATCAAATTCACCTGGCTGCTGGTTCCAGTCAAATCCCATTGTAACAAACACCACAGGGAGGTAAAAATGACTTAATAGTAAAAGATCGTTACAGCTAATAGGGCCAGAGCAAAAGGCGCTCAAAGCCCTTGGAAGAAATGAACTGGGTTTGCATTACGGAGTAGAAAAGCCCCTGGCCCTCTCCTGAACCGCAATCACTCTGGACCCCCCACGCGGGCCGCACGCAGCCATCCTCACATCACGGTTCTTAAAGCTAGAAGAGAATTTAGGATCTCTAGAACAACCCTCTTGTTCCATAAATGAGGAAAACAGGTCCAGGGAGGGCTGGTAACAGAGGGACTATTCTTACCGTCCTACTGGCTCACGGGGGCTCTGGGGGCACCTCTGGTGTGGTTTCCTGGTCAGAATAGGGTTTGACTTGTGTTTGCACTGGGCGCAGCACGGAGCCCGCCCGGAGACACTGAAAGGGGCGGGCGCAAAATATCCTTTTTTTTTTTTTAAACAAATATACTTTTGAATTAAGTATTTGGGGGATAGGGGACAGGGAATGAGGGGTGGGGGGAGGGCACGAGGGATGGGGAGTGGGGACGGGAGGAC